>OX246739.1:58568609-58641109 GCA_945910005.1 Isoperla grammatica | reverse complement strand
GATCACGGACACCCAGCCATTCACAGCTTTCGATTCCAAGAAAAGGCGGAAACGCCGGTGTTTAAACGACTTTATTTCATAAAACTTAAGTAGGGCGGACTATACCTTTACAGTTTAGACCTACCTCTAGAACACCGTGGAATATTAGAATAAATACTTGCTGCGAGTAGTTACTCTATGGATCTACTCAGTAAAGTGTGAATTTTTATACATTTTGACAGGCTTTCAATAAAAACAAAAGACTGCCAATGTTGCTCACAGCTTGCTGGATTTTGATAGTTCCTGTGAACTTCTTCGAATTCTCGAACATCTCCGCCTAGAGGAGACTCGTCGAACTCCCGAGTTCGATCAAAGTTACATGATTGCAGTGCAGGAGCTGCTAATTTCGTCGTGCGCCATCTTATTATTCGGCAATAGTGCGCGCATGAACACATGCAGACCCTCAGGGGTTATGACGAAAGCATCAGAATGCATTCGTTGGGAGGACTAAGGACTATATATTCTTCTTTCTCTGCAGTTTCTCCAGTCTTGAACTGATCGAATCAACGACGATAACGTTCGACAAGGCTGTTTCTTGACTGTTTCCCGAGATGGATTGAATTGTTGGGAAAGGGATTTTCTGATCCAATTTAAATTTCCAAGTTAACAGAATAACTCGACTGCAGCGAAACATGTTATAAATTTGATTTCGTAATTACGTTCGTGTGAACGCAACAACGCATGTCCTACGCGCGAGACAGATGGTATTCTTATGTCTCTCTGCTAGCAGTCCGCAGACCATGGATTAGTTTGTTCAGACGCGGCAGATTTATAACAGTTGGCGGCCGCTGTCGCGGAATTTGGAAATACTTGTGGAAATGTATTTATTTACTGACGTTCCCAAGCGGTTTTACAGGTTCTGTACAGCACGTTTTTATATATGGACATTCACATAACCAGTAATGACGACTCCGTATCAAAATAAAACCGCAACGACATCTTGAAATCTAACTAATTAAATGGTTGAATTTGAAATTATTTTAGTTTTTTTTTTTTTTTATTTCCTCGGTCCAGTCTCCAATGCTTTGACGGATTCTGATAAAAATGATACCTTCAAAATCGTGTGTTTATATTGTTCACAATACTGGCAACACGCAGCTACACTAACTACTACAACAATGAATACTATTATAATTAATTGTGCGGTCATGGCCAATCTACTGGTAATAATGTAAAAGTGTGTGACAGTTATAACCCTATAATGTGTTTGTTTATGTTGCGCTCATAGCGCGTCGTTTGTTTATGGTGTGCTCATAACGCGTCATTTGTTTATGTTGCGCTCATAGCGCATCGTTTGCTTATGTTGCGCTCATAGCGCATCGTTTGCTTATGTTGCGCTCATAGCGCGTCGTTTGTTTATGGTGTGCTCATAGCGCGTCATTTGTTTATGTTGCGCTCATAGCGCATCGTTTGCTTATGTTGCGCTCATAGCGCATCGTTTGCTTATGTTGCGCTCATAGCGCGTATGTTGCGCTCATAGCGCATCGTTTGCTTATGTTGCGCTCATAGCGCGTATGTTGCGCTCATAGCGCATCGTTTGCTTATGTTGCGCTCATAGCGCATCGTTTGCTTATGTTGCGCTCATAGCGCGTATGTTGCGCTCATAGCGCATCGTTTGCTTATGTTGCGCTCATAGCGCGTATGTTGCGCTCATAGCGCATCGTTTGCTTATGTTGCGCTCATAGCGCGTATGTTGCGCTCATAGCGCATCGTTTGCTTATGTTGCGCTCATAGCGCGTATGTTGCGCTCATAGCGCATCGTTTGCTTATGTTGCGCTCATAGCGCGTATGTTGCGCTCATAGCGCATCGTTTGTTTATGTTGCGCTCATAGCGCGTCATTTGTTTATGTTGCGCTCATAGCGCATCGTTTGCTTATGTTGCGCTCATAGCGCATCGTTTGCTTATGTTGCGCTCATAGCGCGTCGTTTGTTTATGGTGTGCTCATAACACGTCATTTGTTTATGTTGCGCTCATAGCGCATCGTTTGCTTATGTTGCGCTCATAGCGCGTCGTTTGTTTATGGTGTGCTCATAACACGTCATTTGTTTATGTTGCGCTCATAGCGCATCGTTTGCTTATGTTGCGCTCATAGCGCATCGTTTGCTTATGTTGCGCTCATAGCGCGTCGTTTGTTTATGGTGTGCTCATAACACGTCATTTGTTTATGTTGCGCTCATAGCGCGTCGTTTGTTTATGTTGCGCTCATAGCGCGTCGTTTGTTTATGTTGCGGTCATAGCGCGTAGTTTGTTTATGTTGCGCTCATAGCGCGTCGTTTGTTTATGTTGCCCTCATAGCGCGTCGTTTGTTTATGTTGCGGTCATAGCGCGTAGTTTGTTTATGTTGCGCTCATAGCGCGTCGTTTGTTTATGTTGCCCTCATAGCGCGTCGTTTGTTTATGTTGCGCTCATAACACGTCATTTGTTTATGTTGCGGTCATAGCGCGTAGTTTGTTTATGTTGCGCTCATAGCGCGTCGTTTGTTTATGTTGCGCTCATAGCGCGTCGTTTGTTTATGTTGCGGTCATAGCGCGTAGTTTGTTTATGTTGCGCTCATAGCGCGTCGTTTGTTTATGTTGCCCTCATAGCGCGTCGTTTGTTTATGTTGCGCTCATAACACGTCATTTGTTTATGTTGCGCTCATAGCGCGTCGTTTGTTTATGTTGCGCTCATAGCGCGTCGTTTGTTTATGTTGCGGTCATAGCGCGTAGTTTGTTTATGTTGCGCTCATAGCGCGTCGTTTGTGTATGTTGCACTCATAGCGCGTCATTTGTTTATGTTGCGCTCATAGCGCATCGTTTGCTTATGTTGCGCTCATAGCGCGTCGTTTGTTTATGGTGTGCTCATAACACGTCATTTGTTTATGTTGCGCTCATAGCGCGTCGTTTGTTTATGTTGCGCTCATAGCGCGTCGTTTGTTTATGTTGCGGTCATAGCGCGTAGTTTGTTTATGTTGCGCTCATAGCGCGTCGTTTGTTTATGTTGCGCTCATAGCGCGTAGTTTGTTTATGTTGCGCTCATAGCGCGTCGTTTGTTTATGTTGCGCTCATAGCGCGTCGTTTGCTTATGTTGCGCTCATAGCGCGTCGTTTGTTTATGTTGCGCTCATAGCGCGTCGTTTGTTTGTTGCGCTCATAGCGCGTCGTTTGTTTATGTTGCGCTCATAGCGCGTCGTTTGTGTATGTTGCGCTCATAGCGCGTCGTTTGTTTATGTTGCGCTCATAGCGCGTCGTTTGTGTATGTTGCGCTCATAGCGCGTATGTTGCCCTCATAGCGCGTCGTTTGTTTATGTTGCGCTCATAGCGCGTCGTTTGTGTATGTTGCGCTCATAGCGCGTCGTTTGTTTATGTTGCCCTCATAGCGCGTCGTTTGTTTATGTTGCGCTCATAGCGCGTCGTTTGTTTATGTTGCGCTCATAGCGCGTCGTTTGTGTATGTTGCGCTCATAGCGCGTATGTTGCCCTCATAGCGCGTCGTTTGTTTATGTTGCGCTCATAGCGCGTCGTTTGTTTATGTTGCGCTCATAGCGCGTCGTTTGTGTATGTTGCGCTCATAGCGCGTCGTTTGTTTATGTTGCCCTCATAGCGCGTCGTTTGTGTATGTTGCGCTCATAGCGCGTCGTTTGTTTATGTTGCGCTCATAGCGCGACGTTTGTTTATGTTGCGCTCATAGCGGGTCGTTTGTTTCACATAGCGGGTCGTTTGTTTATGTTGCGCTCATAGCGCGTCGTTTGTGTATGTTGCACTCATAGCGCGTAGTTTGTGTATGTTGCGCTCATAGCGCGTCGTTTGTGTATTTTGCGCTCATAGCGCGTCGTTTGTGTATGTTGTGCTCATAGCGCGTCGTTTGTTTATGTTGCGCTCATAGCGCGTCGTTTGTTTATGTTGCGCTCATAGCGCGTCGTTTGTGTATGTTGCGCTCATAGCGCGTCGTTTGTTTATGTTGCGCTCATAGCGCGTCGTTTGTTTATGTTGCGCTGATAGCGCGTCGTTTGTGTATGTTGCCCTCATAGCGCGTCGTTTGTTTATGTTGCGCTGATAGCGCGTCGTTTGTGTATGTTGCACTCATAGCGCGTCGTTTGTTTATGTTGCGCTCATAGCGCGTCGTTTGTGTATGTTGCCCTCATAGCGCGTCGTTTGTTTATGTTGCGCTCATAGCGCGTCGTTTGTTTATGTTGCGCTCATAGCGCGTCGTTTGTGTATGTTGCGCTCATAGCGCGTCGTTTGTGTATGTTGCCCTCATAGCGCGTCGTTTGTTTATGTTGCGCTCATAGCGCGTCGTTTGTTTATGTTGCGCTCATAGCGCGTCGTTTGTTTATGTTGCGCTCATAGCGCGTCGTTTGTGTATGTTGCGCTCATAGCGCGTCGTTTGTTTATGTTGCGCTCATAGCGCGTCGTTTGTGTATGTTGCGCTCATAGCGCGTCGTTTGTTTATGTTGCGCTCATAGCGCGTCGTTTGTTTATGTTGCGCTCATAGCGCGTCGTTTGTTTATGTTGCGCTCATAGCGCGTCGTTTGTGTATGTTGCGCTCATAGCGCGTCGTTTGTGTATGTTGCCCTCATAGCGCGTCGTTTGTTTATGTTGCGCTCATAGCGCGTCGTTTGTGTATGTTGCGCTCATAGCGCGTCGTTTGTGTATGTTGCACTCATAGCGCGTCGTTTGTTTATGTTGCGCTCATAGCGCGTCGTTTGTGTATGTTGCGCTCATAGCGCGTCGTTTGTGTATGTTGCGCTTATAGCGCGTCGTTTGTGTATGTTGCCCTCATAGCGCGTCGTTTGTGTTTGTTGCACTCATAGCGCGTCGTTTGTGTATGTTGCCCTCATAGCGCGTCGTTTGTGTATGTTGCACTTATAGCGCGTCGTTTGTGTATGTTGCGCTCATAGCGCGTCGTTTGTGTATGTTGCACTCATAGCGCGTCGTTTGTTTATGTTTCTTTCATAGCGCGTCGTTTGTGTATGTTGCCCTCATAGCGCGTCGTTTGTTTATGTTGCGCTCATAGCGCGTCGTTTGTTTATGTTGCGCTCATAGCGCGTCGTTTGTGTATGTTGCGCTCATAGCGCGTCGTTTGTGTATGTTGCGCTCATAGCGCGTCGTTTGTGTATGTTGCACTCATAGCGCGTCGTTTGTTTATGTTGCGCTCATAGCGCGTCGTTTGTGTATGTTGCGCTCATAGCGCGTCGTTTGTGTATGTTGCGCTCATAGCGCGTCGTGGCGGATGAAAGGTCTACGCGCGACCCTGCCAGTCTGGCTGGCATCTTCTTCTTCTCGTCACTTGGTGTGGAAATAGCTGTGAGCAATGCGTGTTTACACACATACCCGTGCTAGTGCGTATTATGACCGGTAGGCGCGCTGAGGGTGCAGCACAATACACACGTCACGTCAGCTCCAACTGTTGCACAACACTATTGTAGACTCTGATTAGTTTTAGAGAAACCATACATTTGATTACAGAAGCTACATGAATGCGTACCGCCCTTCCCCCCCCCCCCCCTCCCCCCAACATCATGCCTTCCTAGATTGTGACGGAATTTGGATAAACTAAATCCCGGTATATTCACGTTTTAAGCAAGGATGGGAATCGATGTATACAATCTCAAAGTAATTAATCGATGCCAAATTATGACAACGAACATTTTCAGATTTCCTTATCGAAACGTAGAAAATTCTATGTTTTTTGTCATCAAACACGAATGCCGTAAACACTTTTTGTTATTATATTTAAATATTATTTTAATATTTTAATGTTCTTATTATTTTTTGTATTGGTGTAAATTTAACGTTATTTTATTTCTGTGCAAAACGGTCATTTACCACTTAACATTAATCACTGAACATTTTATATCACCTTTTAAAGAAATAATCGACGTTGAAAATTATCAGCGACGGATATCGATCACCATCCATATACACGTTGTATACACCTCCCTTCAGTGGCGAATACTACGAGTCCATGATGGTGTTGTTTTACATGCAATAACCGCATAGCAATGTTCCTTGTGATTCCATCTGGACGCAAGCTACACAACGTTAACTGTCATTTATTACAAGGTTGGGGTTGTCTATTTCTGTTGTGTTTCTTTTTTCACAACAAACTATATAGCTGGTCGTTATATTGCGTTATCATAGAGAGTAAAAACAGTGCTAAATGATACTACCGTATACATGTTCCCTCGAAATAACAACAAATTGCCAAGTCAAGCCCTGGACCCTTTTTAGGGATGGCTGTGAAAGGCGGGTAGTGCACGGTGGAAGGCGGGTAGTGCACGGTGGAAGACGGGTAGTGCACGGTGGAAGGCGGGTAGTGCACGGTGGAAGGCGGGTAGTGCACGGTGGAAGGCGGGTAGTGCACGGTGGAAGGCGGGTAGTGCACGGTGGAAGGCGGGTAGTGCACGGTGGAAGGCGGGTAGTGCACGGTGGAAGACGGGTAGTGCACGGTGGAAGGCGGGTAGTGCACGGTGGAAGGCGGGTAGTGCACGGTGGAAGGCGGGTAGTGCATGGTGGAAGGCGGGTAGTGCACGGTGGAAGGCGGGTAGTGCACGGTGGAAGGCGGGTAGTGCACGGTGGAAGGCGGGTAGTGCACGGTGGAAGGCGGGTAGTGCACGGTGGAAGACGGGTAGTGCACGGTGGAAGGCGGGTAGTGCACGGTGGAAGGCGGAATGTAAGTTGAAGCTCATCTGGTAAGATCACTGGGTTCGAGTCCCGGTCAGACCTAACTTGTATTATGCTATCACATCACGATTGATATCGTCGTATATAACGAGAAGAGGACAAAACTGTATGGTCATTTATTATCGTGATCCAGAGAGGTTTGCGAAATGTTGATCGCGACCCTTCAAGTCGCAACATTTCCGTTGTGCCGTGCCGCATGTGGACGCGTATTCCCGCGTACGTAGGTGGACACTTCTAAGATGTAGTCGCTATTTTTAACATCGCTATAATTTGTAGGAAGAGACGATATAATTAGAGATTATCGGTCGGATGAGAGGACAGCACTGGCCGGCGCCCACTTGTTATGATGGGTATAGCGGAGGTCTCAGTATCGCCTAGACCAGCGACGCGCGTGGACGTGGCTCTCGGCTGACTCAATACAAGACGCATAACGCGCGTCGGAAGTGTGTGATGTTGCATGTCGAGTGTTGTACTACAGTGAACGTGTGACGTGTGTTACGGACGTCCCTATGTTAGCGATGCATAGCGAGTCTCCGAGGCTCGAACCTGGTGGCGGCGTCGCGTTGTCTACGCCGCCGCGACGCATGTCCGTCGCGCACTTCAGGTCCGTCTGCGATCGAGTGCAGAAGTACCTGAAAGGTAGGTTCTTGCAACGCGTCCTAGCGGGGTGTTGAATGACATGGAGGGAGCGTTGAGTTGGACTTACTTTGAGCCATCAACAAATGGACAAGAATAAAGAAAATCTGATCCGCCATAAGGGAGTTTAGCCCATAAACAAGGTTGGTACAGAGTTATGGCGCGTTCCTATGGTCATTGCTCGACTTTTTTCGCGTGGCGGTAGCCAACCAGAGAGCTTATAGTGCCGGCTGTAGTTTTCGCGGCGCTACGCCGCGAAAAAAAAGAGTTCTATTTCAATTTACATCGCCGCGTTAGGCCGCGTTGTGACGTCGTGAGCGGCACAGCCATCTAAAGAGTGGATGTTTTAAACATGTATTATTAAAACCGTCACTTGTTTAATGGCAGCATAGAGAAATAATACAGGCGGCAGTGTGTTTCCTAACCGAGCAGAACAAGAAAACTGCTATCGGAGCATGGAGCTTATCATGAGGTCTAGCTTCAATGGAACTTCCTGTTTCATTGAGGTACATCCGGCCGACGAGTGGCTGACGCCATTTTGTTCCTTAAATTACAGCCTTCTGGATAAGTCTGACTGGTCATCTTTGATTGACCCATCAAAAGGCTGTGACAAAGTTTGACAATTGTGTCAAATTCAAACGTCGATTAGAGCCTGCTTCAACGATGCTCAAACAATTATATTATTTTGCTGGTAATGTGTCTTATTTTGGAAATAAATAACTTTCTTATTTTTGCTCTTTAATATTCGCGATCGTAATGAAGGACATGCGCGCGCATTCATCACGGAAAAGCGCGCGGCGAAAGGCAGAAAGTATGGCTAGGCCTAGCCTGCCGTTGACCGAGGCTTCCAGTCGACTCGAAATACCATGGGGCCTGAAACGTCAACTCGGTGACTTTGAGTAGGTCTAGCATACAAATCAATTCCATTTTTAGATCATTTTATTCCCAAATCAAACATACTTCCACCATACAAACAATAAACATTAATGAAACATAAGAAAACAAAACATAATATATGCATACAAAAACTGAAAACCTTGTTATGGGAAGCTCGCGTAAGGAACGGAATCCTTGTGGTCGAGCTGACAATGTAAAATAAATATATATATATATATATATAACAGACAGTCAGTGGAAAGAAAATAATCATAATAAAGCAAAACAAAACTAATACTAATGATACTTCATGATTGTAGTTACAAATAGGAATGATAATTTAAAAGATTAGTTTCAATTAGGAACGTAAGTATAGCACACAAAAAAACATATTATTAGCAAAGAAAATGAATAGGGTACAAATAAGTTAAGACGCAAAACAAAACGCATAATAATAAATCATAATAATATCATGATAAAAACAAATATCATAACAAAAACAAAACAAAACTAATACTAATAATCCATTATAATTGTAGTTACAAATAGGAACGATGATTAATGAAAAACAGTTTCAATTAGGAACATAAATATAGCACTCAAAAAAACATATTATAAGCAAAGAAAATGAATACAAATAAGTTAAGATGCAAAACAAAACTCGATAGCGTTATAAAATTAATTCAAAAATGTAAATTTAACCTATTAAAATCACGCACAAGCAGCCAATCATTGATCTTTTTTTTAAATACAAATAAACTCGTGGCACTCTTTATTTCAAATGGAATTTCATTAAATACATAAATACATAAAATACAACTGCAACCGTTGAAATAGTAGGCCAAGCCAGCCAGCAAGAGCTAACTACAATGGGTGCAGCCAACTAAAATATCAACTGAGTGATTTCGAGTAGCCTACCTCCCCAGGGTCGCCCAAAGGCCTAGGCCTAGCTTAGCTCACAATATCAACCCTTTGTGTGTGACTTAAATTACGCCCAACCCAAGGCTAGGTATAGGCCTACGTTAACTCCATGACTTGAGTAGGTACCTGTATGCCAAGACTAGGTATGGACCTACACAGTCAACTCGGGGACTGAGTAGACTCAGGGTAGGCATAGGCCTATATCAACTTGATGTCTTTGAGTACCGTTATGCCGATACTAGGCATGGGCCTTCGTCATACTCGGTGACTTTTGAGTAAGATCAGTCTAGACATATTCAACATTATGTCATCGAGTTCCAGTAGACCTAGCCCTATTCCCAGACTAGGCATGAGGGCCTACAACGTCAACTTGGTGTCTTTAAGTAGGCTCACATAATGCACAGGCGCTAGGCCTACATTGACTAGATGACTTATGCCCGGTATGCCCATACTATGCATGCATCGTTAACTTGGTGACTTTTGAGTTCAAGCACCAGCTGGGATCTTCACGTCTGCTCTAAGTTTCGGTAGGCCACATCGTAGGTAGGATTTATCAAGTTTACAACATCTCCATAAATGCATCAAGATAAATAATACAAATACATACTGCCTGCCTCACTATGGATCAATGGATTTCATTTTCATAATATGATCAAGCTTCATTTGAATTGTTTATGCTTTTGTGAAAACATACAACAACATTTTATGAAAAGTGAAAACATAGCCCAAGTCTTACCCATCACCACCCTCACAATGTATCTGTTTATTTTCATAAAATCTGTACCAACTTATCCTGTTTTTTTACATTTGTTAAGTGCATACTATATGTTACATGCTTATGAAACCAAAATAAAAAATAGGTCTACACAATTTGAACCAAGAAAACTTAAAATGGTTTTAATTTAAAATTTTGTAATTCAAATTACTAAAAAGTGGTTACGGTCCCTTGTAATTTCAACTAAAGAGGGACTACTATACAACTTGACTATTCTTGTACTTATTCTAAGGTACAACAGAAATGCAAGAATGTTGTTTCATAAAAATATAATAATAAATACCGTTGAGTGGGAGTGAAAGATAGGAACCAACAACTTACCTTGAAGGGGTTCGGCACCTGTGTAGTTTGAGATGACATTGATATCTATGTCATCTCAAACTACATGGCTGCTGAACTTCTTCAAGGTAAGCTGTTGATTCCTATCTTTGTTTTAAACTCAACATCACTAATCCAGCCTCTAGGCACAATCAAGCAATTGGAATGTAACAACAGAAATGGGATTATTGTGTATGTACAATACTAACATTATTTTGAAGTCTGCATCCCATACCAAGCTACCATGTATACTTGTACACACAACCTGCGCAGGGACAGTTATAACTATAGCACAGTATAGATATCAGATGAAATTGAGGAAAAATTATTGATACAGTAATTGATAATACTTGTATAAATTATACGTTACCCTCATTCTAACATATACCAATACCATTGTCCATTTTTCAGATTTTCAGATGTATTTTATTCTCGAGACAATTACATAACAATATTTACAAGTGAATTATATATTTGTTTGAGAAGCCTACAAAGTCAAGACACACTTGAGTGTGGGGCATTACCTTTAACGCTAAAAAATATACATTTCAGCAAAATGGCTCACTACTTTGTCTACACTTCCATAACCCAGCTGTCTTCCTTCTTTTATACTTCCTCGGTCTGCTTTTCTTCAACCTTTTCCCTGTGTAGGACACATACTTCTAAAAATCTTGGCCAGTGTATAATGAGCGAGTCCTGTACTCTTGACGGCCAGATAGACAGCCGAAGTTGATTAAAAATACCCGGACCATGGGCCATGTTGACTGGGATGGTGTCGGCTTAGGCCTCACAAAAATTACACCCTCAGGCTTATGTTGCCTATTAACTTTAAAAGTAGTAGTAGCTGGAATTCATAGTCGGCCCCTACACCTAGGGGCGCCCATTGTTGCTAAGGTAACATTTGTTTCCATGTTATTTCCCATAAACAAAACAAATCCATAGCAACAATGGGTGCCCCTAGGTGTAGGGGCCGACTATGAATTCCAACCGTAGTCTACATATAGGTAGGCCTACCCTACTCACTCGGTGTAGGCTACAGGAACAGGAATGACCAATGTAGAATAAAGAAATATTAAATGAGCCAAAGTTTAAGTTTGTGGTCAATCTATCTAGACCAAGGCTAGGCGTAACCTTGATGTTATTGGCATAGATGTACATGCTTGGGCCTAGCCTACGTACTGTGTTAGTGGGCTTACTAGGCCTAGACCTAAGCCAAGCCTAAATTTCTAGCTTGGCCCAACTTAGATATTACTCTAGAGTAATGAACTAACAATAACCCGATAGGCCTACCTAACTACGGCCTACGCATAATCGTCTAGTTAGCATCGTTGCTAAAATATGAGACGTAAATGCCGTCACAGGCCCAACCAGGAGGCCTTTGACTAGGGCCTACTACTACTACTACTACTACTAGGCCTACCCCTAAACTAGCCCATAATGGTAAACTGTCTTACTTGGCACCAAGAAACCCGATAGCTCAAAGTGACGTGAGCACACACACTGCATGCTTGTAACACTTAACTTTGGAAAACGATATTGTAGCACTCAATAATACCTACGCTTCAAAGCAGTTTTTTTCGGCGAGAGGTCTAAATTATCATCTGTTAAACACGGAGTTGTAAGGATGCATCAGCTGTCAAACCTAGGCCTACGCCCATGGCCTACGCCCCCCTGTTGACAGGAATACCGGGTTGGCTTTCACTTCACTCCGGCAGTCGCCGCTAGCCCGAGTTGACCAGTTTCTTTCAAGTTAAAATATCAGAAAATAACGAAAGTGGAATGTAGAATAAAACAAAAAAGGGTGGTCCCGATCTTGAGTGG
This sequence comes from Isoperla grammatica, assembly GCA_945910005.1. NCBI lineage: Eukaryota > Metazoa > Arthropoda > Insecta > Plecoptera > Perlodidae > Isoperla > Isoperla grammatica. The sequence continues at coordinate 58,629,059 of OX246739.1, read as the reverse complement.
CACCCCATCATACAAAGATCAACAATTATCAACACCCTTGGAGTGAGTAGTCAACCTTCCCAATATCTGTGTCCGAGCACCATCTCTTCATTGGTTTGCTCTGCTCTGCATTCTATGCATTCTTAACAACAATAACCAATATCTGTGTCCGAGCACCATCTCTTCATTGGTTTGCTCTGCTCTGCATTCTATGCATTCTTAACAACCATGACCAATATCTGTGTCCGAGCACCATCTCTTCATTGGTTTGCTCTGCTCTGCATTCTATGCATTCTTCGACGAGCCTCCGCGAGGCGGAGATCAAGTAGACTTTGCTCCTTCAAATGTAGGAAGGCTGTGAGTCTCCCATGCAGTCGCGCCGCTATATAGGCCACCCTGTTTGTTTAGTATGCGCAACACGTGTTTGATTATTTTTGGTTTGTGTATGGAAAGTGATTGAATGGGCCCGGCCGGTGAACTCATTTCGTGTGTCTGTATATTTGTGTAGATATGGAAATCTTGTCCGTATACCTTCCTTACGCCATGCAAATGTTGAGACTGTGAAATCATAGTTGAAAGCACCGCGAGTTTCATATATACAGACCAGGATTACGTATGTATTAATAATAACCGTTCAAATTGTGCTCACGGGAACCGTTTTCAAGGTTATTCCTATAACAGTACAACAAGAATTTCACGGTGACTTTTCTTAACGTTACGTTATATGTAAGATAAGGGTAGGGCCCATATCTTGTTTTATAATCTCGTAGTTGTCCATGTCTTTCAACGTGAATTTACCGATGTATATTTCGTTTACATCTAGCCGCTGCAGTTTACTGTATGCAGGAAATGCATGTGTTTTCATGGTAGACATGTGAAGTCAACATACAAATGTGTTTGTTTTCTTCACTTGCTTATTTTTCGTACACCATTGGGTAATTACTCGTGAAATTGTTTGAGAGAATTAGAGAAACAATTAAATTTTGTTTCATACTGTATTTTAGTGATATGTTAAAATTTAGGTGGAAGTTCATAACTTTTACTATCCGTTCTTCGTATTATAAGATCATACGGACTCCCCCCCCCCCCCCGATGTTTACCTCCCCCCCCCAACATCATCCTCATCATCTACTTCGTCAGGTTGTTTTCTACATAGCGCAACAAGCACAAATGCTTTACTCGGGATAAGCCTCATTACTTACGACATAGGAGGTTACGCCCCATTAATCACCCAAGCCCCAAAGGAGATCGGTTACCACCCCTATGCGTGCCTTCAATTCCATTAGGCCTACGTGGAAAACATCTTAGAAAAATTATATACATAGGTATACAATAACGCAATTTCCTAATTACTTTGTCACCCAATAGATACAAATAAAAAAATAATGTATAAAGTGGAATCTCGCCTAACGTTTTTCAATGGGCCATATTTTGAAACGTATTTCTGAACTTACATAAGATGATAAAGCACTCAAATTAAACATTGTTTGACTGAGAAAAACTCATAATTGATAAATGAATATATTTATTTTATTATTTGGTGTTTAACGACGTACTCAGCAGCTAGTCCTTATGAAATCGGTTGTAAATAAATGAAATTCGACTTGTTGTGTATCTAACGAGGTCTCCTCGAAGCGTAGGCTATACTGTGGACATGAACGTCAGCTGGCTCTGTGCAGTGTCTCAACTCTCTGTATTCACTCGCGCGCAGCCACAGCCTGCCTTGCTTGAGTCGACAACCGACAACACACTAATCATCTCGAATCTTGGGGCCGGATTCACAAAAAGTCTTAACGTACGACAGGTCCTCTACTGTACCGTATGTGCTATTATAAACCCATGGTAGGCCTTATACACAGCCACATTGGAAATCACAGTGAACTTGAAATATTGCAAGGCGGTGTTTTAAAGTTTAGTGGTTTGCTTTCCTAAGGGCCGGTATTTCAATGTCCAGTTAAAGTGTCAAGTAAATTTAATTGTCAGGTAAGCCCAGTTTGGTGTATTTTTATTGGCCGTTGTCATGGTGAAAACAATTTAACTGTAAGGTAGATTTTAACTGGACATTGAAATACCGGCCCTAATACCTCCACTCTTGAAAACAGACAAATGCGTATGTCAAGGTAAGTAAACGATATTTATTTATGTTTACCCTTTGAAGTCATAGACGTATTGCCACCATCTTTGAAAAAAGAAGACCTAACTCAGACAGGGCCTAAATTTTTGTCTCAAGTGTTTGCTATTTACTAGGGTTTCTTAGCGACGTCGAGTCGAGGGTATGTGCAGGTTCGTATCGGCCAATGGCGTGCCATAATCTAGTGGCCTAAAGTTAGGCCAGGCCTAAGTTAAGACTTTTTGTGAATCCGGGCCCAGTAGTATCTTCGCCATCGGTTGGTGACAACTGCTGATTCATAGGGTGAAAAAAACTCGTTTAGGTGTCACTCGTAGGAGATATTTTGTATAATATATCAGTTAAATTTGAAGTCTCCTTCAATATTAAATTTTCTTGTGGGACAGAGAAAGCACGTCATAAACATGACACTACGCGAAGAAAAAAAAACAGTTAAAATCCGGAACCTTCTAATTAAATCAATTGAATGTATGTGGTTTATAAAGTACACGAAGAAAACATTTAAAAGCCGGAACCTTCTAATTAAATCAATTGAATGTATGTGGTTTATAAAGTACACGAAGAAAACATTTAAAAGCCGGAACCTTCTAATTAAATCAATTGAATGTATGTGGTTTATAAAGTACACGAAGAAAACATTTAAAAGCCGGAACCTTCTAATTAAATCAATTGAATGTATGTGGTTTATAAAGTACACGAAGAAAACATTTAAAAGCCGGAACCTTCTAATTAAATCAATTGAATGTATGTGGTTTATAAAGTACACGAAGAAAACATTTAAAAGCCGGAACCTTCTAATTAAATCAATTGAATGTATGTGGTTTATAAAGTACACGAAGAAAACATTTAAAAGCCGGAACCTTCTAATTAAATCAATTGAATGTATGTGGTTTATAAAGTACACGAAGAAAACATTTAAAAGCCGGAACCTTCTAATTAAATCAATTGAATGTATGTGGTTTATAAAGTACACTAAGAAAACATTTAACAGCCGGAACCTTCTAATTAAATCAATTGAATGTATGTGGTTTATAAAGTACACGAAGAAAACATTTGAAAGCCGGAACCTTCTAATTAAATCAATTGAATGTATGTGGTTTATAAAGTACACGAAGAAAACATTTAAAAGCCGGAACCTTCTAATTAAATCAATTGAATGTATGTGGTTTATAAAGTACACGAAGAAAACATTTAAAAGCCGGAACCTTCTAATTAAATCAATTGAATGTATGTGGTTTATAAAGTACACGAAGAAAACATTTAAAAGCCGGAACCTTCTAATTAAATCAATTGAATGTATGTGGTTTATAAAGTACACGAAGAAAACATTTAAAAGCCGGAACCTTCTAATTAAATCAATTGAATGTACGTGGTTTATAAAGTACACGAAGAAAACATTTAAAAGCCGGAACCTTCTAATTAAATCAATTGAATGTTTGTGGTTTATAAAGTACACGAAGAAAACATTTAAAAGCCGGAACCTTCTAATTAAATCAATTGAATGTATGTGGTTTATAAAGTACACGACGAAAGCGTTGTGATTTTTACTTTTTCTGGCCATAGCCCACCCTTGGTAGTTCGTGTGCTTGGGACGAATTTCCGAACCTTGTCGAATCAAGGGGGCATGGGTTCGATTTCCGCCAAAGCCATGTGTGTTATAGTCGCGTTCTCTAACTAATTTATCCTAACACAAGAAAATAGAATATATCCTTAGTATATGTCTGCCCACATGCCAGAGATCTTGGTGGTGGGCCTGTGAGAGCTCGGTTTGGACGGTACATGACTACATGCGCGAGCGTTGAGGAACCAAGAGGAATGCGAATTGTTGCCAACCTACTAGGCAACTATAAATTTACCCGAATTAGTTCATATAGTGTTATTGTTTGTTTCCAAGTGTTAGACGCGAATGTCTTTATTATAAATGATGTCTGAAGCTATAATTACGCTGGCACTGCTCTGTGGGCTTGGCACTCCTTTAGTCGACGATAAATATCGGCGTGGCGTGTTTTCTGTTTTTTGCCACACTTCATTGTTATTTCACGCGGTCTCCGCGCGACGTATTTAACCTTCCGCATTTTTTTTACACTTTCGATTGGAACGATTTTGAGTTATAGATTTATGGCGAGGATAAAACACACACAAGTAAACGTGACGCGTCGTGGGTGTAACATGTCGTTACATGCACGTGTTGGCTATACGAGGTGATTCGCACGTCGTTGATAACAACTCGCTTTGTTGGCACCGCGACATTTACAGGCAACTTAGCGTAACGTAACGAATAAATTAGAGTACACATTGTTGCTACATTTGGGTGAAGTAGCTGAACACTTTGAAGCGTGGGTATGATGACAAGTGTACTTATTTTGTGATAGGACACTTTATGTATGTTTTTCAGTTAGCTGTATAGATTGATTGAACGATCATATAAGATAAGTTATAACTATGATAATTGTTTAGCTAGCCGTCCGCGGTGGCTCAATGCGGTTGGGGCATACGTCCTAAGTGCGTGGGTTCGAGTCCCGCACTAACAATTGTCTTTCGTCATCATCATCTATCACTTTTCATTGTCTCGAATATCACAATTGCAATGAAAAGATGAAAAGCAACAAGACTCATCAATCATATTGATTATCGCACAGTATTCATAGTTCTTGGTTGTATGCAGTGATATTGTGTCTAGTACAGTACATAGGCGTTGTTCCCTATGTCGTAGGTATGGGTCTTGTATGCAGTGATATTGTGTCTAGTACAGTATATAGGCGTTGTTCCCTATGTCGTAGGTATGGGTCTTGTATGCAGTGATATTGTGTCTAAAGTGTATTCCAACGAATGAATTCACTGCCGTTTTTGCACGCAACTGCTATGCGCGCCAAGGGTCTTCCCCCACCACCCGGCCGCGCGCTCAGAGTGAGAGACTGCTCGTAAATTATACCTGTCCTGTCCTGTTGTAAATGTCCTCTATTCATACTGTAGTCACACATACAAAATCCACAGATTCATTATTTCGTAAGTTTTAACACGCTATTTGGATTCTTGAATAAAAACCAATACGTTTCCATGTTTGAATCGTCCTAATAGGCCAACAGCTTCATAAAGAAGAAACAGTCACTACTTTGCCGTATACTCTCAGTCACTATACAAATGCATTACTTAGGAGTTATTATAAATTATTGTAAATTATAAATACAAATTTATTTTTATTTTATTTATTTTGTTTTATTATTTAAAACAGGAAATTCTGCGACATGTGTAAAGTTTTAACTCATTTTTTTATTGACTGACAGTTTCCGTCATGGTGTTTGTTATATGTTTTTATCACTCATTTGTTCATTTGTTTATATTTATCTTCAGTGCTTAATTAAACCATGTTTGTATTATTCGTCATTTGTGGGTTCTGTACCTGTTGAGAGTTGATGTTATGCAATAAACAAATAGGCCTAAATAAATAACTAAACTTGGTATACATAACAATTCACAGATCATGCACGAAGGCATTCGCACACTAAGATAGAAACTTGTTTTCACTTTATGAGCCATATAGTGTGAATACAAGTGTTCATAGTCGACCCCTACCCCATTGGAAATCTGTATAAACTGTTGCTAATTATTTTATACGTGATATTTTCCATACAAAAAAACCCTAGCAAATAGTGTTGAGTTCTATTGCAATTAATTATCGACTCTGAATTCGTACGGACCTCAGTCTTATGCACTCTGCTGATACACACTCACGCACGAGTAGATTATTATAATTTAGTTGTACAATAAACATTAAATCCGTCGTCTCACGTCGAAGACACGAAACCGTCGACTAACCTTTCCAACAAAAGGCAATTATTTAACAAAAGAGCATTGAAGATGTTGTTTCCCTGCCAGATGTCATTTTTCGATGTCGCCAAGTCACTTACAGGTGTATCGCGGGACATTCAACTTTCTTTCAAAATATACTAAGGGGTAGGACGAGTGACAAACGAATGCGTTGATGAGTAACGGTGATGTGACAATTGTGTAAGGAAGGGTTGGTCAGTTAGAGGTGACTGACCCGCTTATTCCGCACGTGCGATTTGGGATTTGCCGATGGTTCGCCGTTTTCGACTTTGAATGAATGATCATCATAATTTACGTATTATAACTTGGATCATCTTCCATCTATAGGCCTATTATGCCCATTATGCCTATAATTATGCCTATTATGCCACTTTCCACATCCAATTAACGTATGATCTAGCTGTAAGGAACTTTTTCTATTATATATAATATTTATGTAACAACTTATTCACTTACCTACCTAGCTTAGCCTTTATATGATATGAAAAATTTGACGATGCCTATATTTGTATCATGTACCAATCTACAGGCTAATAAAACTTACTTACTTACTTACTTACTTACTTATACTGTTGTGATTAATCGGTTACGTCATCTGAAGAAGTTATTCATACCGTATTGAAGTGTCAGTATTATCTTCTTGTGATGTAGTCGGTCTATTGGGACGTTTCAAACGTAAAAACGTGTTGATTTTTATTCAAGAATCCAAATAATTGGTTAAAAGTTAAGAAATTTTGAATCTGTAGATTTTGTATGTGTTACTGAAGCGATAACCTGTATCAATAAAGACTGAATAGAGGGCATCTTGACAGGAATAATTTACGGTCAGTCCCTCGAACTCGCCGCGCGGCCGAGTAGTGGGAGAAGACCCTTGGCGGGGTCGGAGGGGAAATGCGGCTACGTCAGTGAATTCATTCGTTGGAATACACTTTAGTACAGTATATAGGCGTTGTTCCCTATGTCGTAGGTATGGGTCTTGTATGCAGTGATATTGTGTCTACAGTATAAAGGCGTTGTTCCCTATGTCGTAGGTATGGGTCTTGTATGCAGTGCTATTGTGTCTACAGTATAAAGGCGTTGTTCCCTATGTCGTAGGTATGGGTCTTGTATGCAGTGATATTGTGTCTAGTACAGTATATAGGCGTTGTTCCCTATGTCGTAGGTATGGGTCTTGTATGCAGTGATATTGTGTCTAGTACAGTATATAGGCGTTGTTCCCTATGTCGTAGGTATGGGTCTTGTATGCAGTGATATTGTGTCTAGTACAGTATATAGGCGTTGTTCCCTATGTCGTAGGTATGGGTCTTGTATGCAGTGATATTGTGTCTACAGTATATAGGCGTTGTTCCCTATGTCGTAGGTATGGGTCTTGTATGCAGTGATATTGTGTCTAGTACAGTATATAGGCGTTTTTCCCTATGTCGTAGGTATGGGTCTTGTATGCAGTGATATTGTGTCTACAGTATAAAGGCGTTGTTCCCTATGTCGTAGGTATGGGTCTTGTATGCAGTGATATTGTGTCTACAGTATATAGGCGTTGTTCCCTATGTCGTAGGTATGGGTCTTGTATGCAGTGATATTGTGTCTACAGTATATAGGCGTTGTTCCCTATGTCGTAGGTATGGGTGTTGTATGCAGTGATATTGTGTCTACAGTATATAGGCGTTGTTCCCTATGTCGTAGGTATGGGTCTTGTATGCAGTGATATTGTGTCTAGTACAGTATATAGGCGTTGTTCCCTATGTCGTAGGTATGGGTCTTGTATGCAGTGATATTGTGTCTACAGTATATAGGCGTTGTTCCCTATGTCGTAGGTATGGGTCTTGTATGCAGTGATATTGTGTCTACAGTATATAGGCGTTGTTCCCTATGTCGTAGGTTTGGGTCTTGTATGCAGTGATATTGTGTGTACAGTATATAGGCGTTGTTCCCTATGTCGTAGGTATGGGTCTTGTATGCAGTGATATTGTGTCTACAGTATATAGGCGTTGTTCCCTATGTCGTAGGTATGGGTCTTGTATGCAGTGATATTGTGTCTAGTACTGTATATAGGCGTGGTTCCCTATGTCGTAGGTATGGGTCTTGTATGCAGTGATATTGTGTCTACAGTATATAGGCGTTGTTCCCTATGTTGTAGGTATGGGTCTTGTATGCAGTGATATTGTGTCTACAGTATATAGGCGTTGTTCCCTATGTCGTAGGTATGGGTCTTGTATGCAGTGATATTGTGTCTAGTACAGTATATAGGCGTTGTTCCCTATGTCGTAGGTATGGGTCTTGTATGCAGTGATATTGTGTCTAGTACAGTATATAGGCGTTGTTCCCTATGTCGTAGGTATGGGTCTTGTATGCAGTGATATTGTGTCTAGTACAGTATATAGGCGTTGTTCCCTATGTCGTAGGTATGGGTCTTGTATGCAGTGATATTGTGTCTAGTACAGTATATAGGCGTGGTTCCTTATGTCGTAGGTATGGGTCTTGTATGCAGTGATATTGTGTCTACAGTATATAGGCGTTGTTCCCTATGTCGTAGGTATGGGTCTTGTATGCAGTGATATTGTGTCTAGTACAGTATATAGGCGTTGTTCCCTATGTCGTAGGTATGGGTCTTGTATGCAGTGATATTGTGTCTACAGTATATAGGCGTTGTTCCCTATGTCGTAGGTATGGGTCTTGTATGCAGTGATATTGTGTCTAGTACAGTATATAGGCGTTTTTCCCTATGTCGTAGGTATGGGTCTTGTATGCAGTGATATTGTGTCTAGTACAGTATATAGGCGTTGTTCCCTATGTCGTAGGTATGGGTCTTGTATGCAGTGATATTTTGTCTACAGTATATAGGCGTTGTTTCCTATGTCGTAGGTATGGGTCTTGTATGCAGTGATATTGTGTCTACAGTATATAGGCGTTGTTCCCTATGTCGTAGGTATGGGTCTTGTATGCAGTGATATTGTGTCTACAGTATATAGGCGTTGTTCCCTATGTCGTAGGTATGGGTCTTGTATGCAGTGATATTGTGTCTAGTACAGTATATAGGCGTTGTTCCCTATGTCGTAGGTATGGGTCTTGTATGCAGTGATATTGTGTCTAGTACAGTATATAGGCGTTGTTCCCTATGTCGTAGGTATGGGTCTTGTATGCAGTGATATTGTGTCTAGTACAGTATATAGGCGTTGTTCCCTATGTCGTAGGTATGGGTCTTGTATGCAGTGATATTGTGTCTAGTACAGTATATAGGCGTGGTTCCTTATGTCGTAGGTATGGGTCTTGTATGCAGTGATATTGTGTCTACAGTATATAGGCGTTGTTCCCTATGTCGTAGGTATGGGTCTTGTATGCAGTGATATTGTGTCTAGTACAGTATATAGGCGTTGTTCCCTATGTCGTAGGTATGGGTCTTGTATGCAGTGATATTGTGTCTACAGTATATAGGCGTTGTTCCGTATGTCGTAGGTATGGGTCTTGTATGCAGTGATATTGTGTCTAGTACAGTATATAGGCGTTTTTCCCTGTGTCGTAGGTATGGGTCTTGTATGCAGTGATATTGTGTCTAGTACAGTATATAGGCGTTGTTCCCTATGTCGTAGGTATGGGTCTTGTATGCTGTGATATTTTGTCTACAGTATATAGGCGTTGTTTCCTATGTCGTAGGTATGGGTCTTGTATGCAGTGATATTGTGTCTACAGTATATAGGCGTTGTTCCCTATGTCGTAGGTATGGGTCTTGTATGCAGTGATATTGTGTCTACAGTATATAGGCGTTGTTCCCTATGTCGTAGGTATGGGTCTTGTATGCAGTGATATTGTGTCTAGTACAGTATATAGGCGTTGTTCCCTATTCGTAGGTATGGGTCTTGTATGCAGTGATATTGTGTCTAGTACAGTATATAGGCGTTGTTCCCTATGTCGTAGGTATGGGTCTTGTATGCAGTGCCCCCGTCTGAGCCCGGGATAGAATTTGACCCAAAGTGACTCTGCCAATCGTAAAAGGCAACGCAATGAGGTCCTCCCATTTCCCTCCTATAACGCTATTTAATGTAGTGCTTGATTTGTCCCTTTTCTTTGAACCATTCCCGACGTCATATAATACTAGTACGTATGTGGTCGTAAAGCCACAATGCATTTTTTAAAATTTATTTAATGTCTATCCTATTCAGTTATAAAAACTGATTTACAAAGGAGGACCTTAAATAAAACTATAGGCTAGGCAAACAATTAATACTAATGAAATCATAAATAACAATAACATCAAAACAAAACAAACTACTGTACTATATAAAATAAAATTAAAAAATCAAGAACAAGAAAAAACAATTGAGAAATGAAATAAAATTAAGTGGAAATGCAACATATTAAATAATAAAAATAAAAGTATGTAAATAACAAAGAACATGAAGAAAAAAAATGTATATATATATATATATAAAAGTTAATAAAGAAGAAAAAGAAAAAAGAAAAAGAAAACTCAAACGAAAATGAGGGTTGCAAAAAATCAGAAACTGCAATCTGGGAAAAATAAAATGTCACGTAAAAGCAATCCGGGAAGCCGCACACGCCTTCTATCTTCTCTTCGAATCTTGAAAATTAGATTAATAAGTTGCATGCAGTGTTGTTGACGTAGTACAGTCGACGCAGGATATTGGTCCTTGTCCACGTAGTTCTGCCGGAAGTGTAACTCTGACCACCACTTCCTATCTGCCACTAGCGACATCCTCGTGGTAGCCCCGCTGCACCATCCATATAGCCGCGTGACAAATGGTTCAATTCTTGCCGTTTCGAACCGAATATCAACCATTTTTCCCTGTCTTTCCCGCCATTATTTTATAAATGAGAATTTGAGCTTCGTTCGCCTCCTATCCTACACTTCACACTAGTGGGTACGTTCCGAAAATAGCTGAAAATGCTCAAGACACTTGCATGACGTCACTCACCGCAGCATCTTGAGCACCAATATTTTCGGAACTGTTGTAGTTGGAAGGTTGTAGTTGGCGGTGGCGGTAACTTAAAATAATATAATGGCGGACGATAGGATTAAGCTTATAGTGGCGTTGGTAACTGAAATCTTTTCGTTGGATTTAGAAAGTTCTACGGGTTAGGCCTATAGGCGTTAGCCTTCGTAAGGTCTTTGGGTTTGATAAGGTGCTCCATGTACCAAGCTCAATCTTATCAGGCCTGGACATGGGTATGCTTAGGCCTAACGCCTTAGTTCATGGTTAGTCTAGGCCTAGGCCTAGACGTGACGTAAGACTAGGGCTAAGTATAGGCTAGCTATTTGACATCAAAATAGTCTGCTAGTCTAGGCTATAGTCCCAGGTTCGGCCTCCCCTAGCCGAGGCCCTTGGCGGCCCTAACCTATAAAAGACCGGTACAGACATGCCCTACCTAAGCTACACAATAGGGCTAGTTTCAAGATAATATACAACGTTTAATCTATTTCCTTCCTCTTCTGTAACACATATTACTGTGTTGGAGAGCGGGGACACAGGATCCACCATTGTAATTTGTAGTTTACCGCCTTTTTGATAGTATTCTCGAGATGCTCGAACAAAATCCTCGGTTGTCTCAATCGTGCTCAAAACACTTGGGATGCTATTTAACGGCGGTTGTAGGTGGCGGTTGTAGGCGTTTCAAGCGTTTTATTAACCATTTACGGAAAGGACAACGCACGCTAAGAGCGTATTCAACAGTTTTCGGAACATTCCCAGTGTATCCAGTGCAGGAGATTTTTACACTGGCTATTTATCTCATGTAAGACGCTTTGTTACACTGAATGGCCAGTGTAGGAGCCAGTGTAAGACAGACGAATGACGCTATGGTCAACGTTGTTTAAATAGTGGTACATCAATCTACTATTATTTATTTATTTCCGTTCATAATGAAGGCAAAAAAGAGCACAGAAAAATAAACTAAAAAATTAATTAAAGCGAAAACCTGTAAGACTTCTCTATTGTTTTCTTTATTTCGAACGTTATGAGACCCCCCCCCCCCCCCTCTTCTCCCGAAGTACATTTCGTTATACGAAACGAAAAATCATCAATCTTCTTCGAATGGTCAAACCGATTATAAATACGTAGCAATATAATTCTCGCACCGCCATTGGCTGGCACACTTGGGCTCGTTTGTTGAGCGCTCGCTGATACCTCGTGTACAATGTTGTTTGCGGCAAGTCCGACGCATCACTGTGATTGGCTGGCACACTTGGGCTCGTTTGTTGAGCGCTCGCTGATACCTCGTGTACAATGTTGTTTGCGGCAAGTCCGACGCATCACTGTGATTGGCTGGCACACTTGGGCTCGTTTGTTGAGCGCTCGCTGATACCTCGTGTACAATGTTGTTTGCGGCAAGTCCGACGCATCACTGTGATTGGCTGGCACACTTGGGCTCGTTTGTTGAGCGCTCGCTGATACCTCGTGTACATTGTTGTTTGCGGCAAGTCCGACGCATCACTGTGATTGGCTGGCACACTTGGGCTCGTTTGTTGAGCGCTCGCTGATACCTCGTGTACAATGTTGTTTGCGGCAAGTCCGACGCATCACTGTGATTGGCTGGCACACTTGGGCTCGTTTGTTGAGCGCTCGCTGATACCTCGTGTACAATGTTGTTTGCGGCAAGTCCGACGCATCACTGTGATTGGCTGGCACACTTGGGCTCGTTTGTTGAGCGCTCGCTGATACCTCGTGTACATTGTTGTTTGCGGCAAGTCCGACGCATCACTGTGATTGGCTGGCACACTTGGGCTCGTTTGTTGAGCGCTCGCTGATACCTCGTGTACAATGTTGTTTGCGGCAAGTCCGACGCATCACTGTGATTGGCTGGCACACTTGAGCTCGTTTGTTGAGCGCTCGCTGATACCTCGTGTACATTGTTGTTTGCGGCAAGTCCGACGCATCACTGTGATTGGCTGGCACACTTGAGCTCGTTTGTTGAGCGCTCGCTGATACCTCGTGTACATTGTTGTTTGCGGCAAGTCCGACGCATCTACTGATCGTGTTTTAATAGAGATGTTATTAATAACGAACCTGTCAGCATTCGTTAAGTGGTCTTGCACCGACTTGTTTAAAAATTTATAACTTTTAAACCCGTTATATAAGAAGTCTCGTGACAATCCGAACGGAATGGAAATTACTTTCTGTCTTGAGTGGAAAAGATTTCATCATGTTTATTTTGTCGGGTTATTTCAAGTGAATATATTTGGGATTAAAATTACTCGGATATCATAGCAAAGATTAGGAAACAAATTATATAAATATTTACAAACGTATAAAGCTAGTTAGTTAATTTGGTTTATACGTAACGAAACGTATTGCGTGAAGTCTGATCATTTCGATAAAGATGATAAAAGATGATAAAGACGATAAAGATGATAAATATCGCGTGTATTTACACTTGAATCGTGTATTAATAATATAATATATTATATTAATATGTATTGATTTAGTTTCGAGGCAGTCAATAATTGACACACGGCCACCCATGTCTTGCACATTTCACACCTCGTCCTATGGCGAACATGGCCGACATAGTTGCGCGGTGTTGCAATACCATAAACGCGAACCAGAAGATGAGAGAGAAAGTGAGGAAACGTTAACATTGTTTCAACATCGATCGACCTTGGTGGTTTTATTGATAGGCGGAAGCTGAAAACGGGAACGTTTTATACACTGGCGAGATTTTGACCGAATGATGATTCAAGATTTATTTTAGTGTGAATAAAGGCGAGTTGTGACCGAATGATGACTCAAGATTTATTTTAGTGTGAATAAAGGCGAGATTATGACAATATGACTCAAGGTTTATTTTAGTGTGAATAAAGGCAAGATTTTGACAAAACGATGATTCAAGATTGTTTTTAGTGTGAATAAAGGCGAGATTTTGACAGAATATGATTCAAGGTTTGTTTTAGTGTGAATAAAGGCAAGATTTTGACAGAATGATGAATTTAGATATATTTTAGTGTGAATAAAGGCGAGTTGTGACCGAATGATGATTCAAGATTTATTTTAGTGTGAATAAAGGCGAGATTGTGACAGAATATGACTCAAGGTTTATTTTAGTGTGAATAAAGGCGAGATTTTGACAGAATATGATTCAAGGTTTGTTTTAGTGTGAATAGAGGCGAGATTTTGACAGAATATGATTCAAGGTTTGTTTTAGTGTGAATTAAGGCGAGATTTTGACAGAATGATGATTCAAGATTTATTTTAGTGTGAATAAAGGCTGTGTCGTCAAATCCCGCACAGAGTATCATTTCAATGAAAATTATGTCATTCCTCAGACAATGTTATGTTCTACTTCATGGATGTTGCTAATTTATAATGCAATAGTTTTTTTTTTTTTTTTTAATGACATGAACTACTTCACTTTTGTGTAATGTGTTTGTGAATTTCAAAATTAAAAACTATTATCACACAAAAAAATCCAAAAACATCCATCTAGAAAAATAAGTGGCGGTTATTAAGTTTTAGGGATTTAAAAAAGTCAGAAACGTAATTGTCATGTTTTCTTTTTTTAAATTTTTAATCTTGAACTTCCGACTATTGAAACATTTGTAGATATTTTGGAACCTTTTTCGATCCTTCTTTAATAACATCTGTGTAACATTTCAAATGTCGTATTATTCCCCCGAGAGCTGAATACTTTCCGCCCAAGGTCGAAGGCGCCGGTTGTTTGCAAACCAAGTGTTAATTAAACGTTAATTACTGCCTAATTATCGCGCGATAATTACAGCGGACCGTCTTGTATACGCTGACCGCAATACGGTCTCGCCCGGCCGTTAGACGCGTATTGAGTGCGACCAGCGGACCGTCTTGTATACGCTGACCGCAATACGATCTCGCCCGGCCGTTAGACGCGTATTGAGTGCGACCAGCGGACCGTCTTGTATACGCTGACCGCAATACGATCTCGCCCGGCCGTTAGACGCGTATTGAGTGCGACCAGCGGACCGTCTTGTATACGCTGACCGCAATACGGTCTCGCCCGGCCGTTAGACGCGTATTGAGTGCGACCAGCGGACCGTCTTGTATACGCTGACCGCAATACGATCTCGCCCGGCCGTTAGACGCGTATTGAGTGCGACCAGCGGACCGTCTTGTATACGCTGACCGCAATACGATCTCGCCCGGCCGTTAGACGCGTATTGAGTGCGACCAGCGGACCGTCTTGTATACGCTGACCGCAATACGATCTCGCCCGGCCGTTAGACGCGTATTGAGTGCGACCAGCGGACCGTCTTGTATACGCTGACCGCAATACGATCTCGCCCGGCCGTTAGACGCGTATTGAGTGCGACCAGCGGACCGTCTTGTATACGCTGACCGCAATACGATCTCGCCCGGCCGTTAGACGCGTATTGAGTGCGACCAGCGGACCGTCTTGTATACGCTGACCGCAATACGGTCTCGCCCGGCCGTTAGACGCGTATTGAGTGCGACCAGCGGACCGTCTTGTATACGCTGACCGCAATACGATCTCGCCCGGCCGTTAGACGCGTATTGAGTGCGACCAGCGGACCGTCTTGTATACGCTGACCGCAATACGATCTCGCCCGGCCGTTAGACGCGTATTGAGTGCGACCAGCGGACCGTCTTGTATACGCTGACCGCAATACGGTCTCGCCCGGCCGTTAGACGCGTATTGAGTGCGACCAGCGGACCGTCTTGTATACGCTGACCGCAATACGATCTCGCCCGGCCGTTAGACGCGTATTGAGTGCGACCAGCGGACCGTCTTGTATACGCTGACCGCAATACGGTCTCGCCCGGCCGTTAGACGCGTATTGAGTGCGACCAGCGGACCGTCTTGTATACGCTGACCGCAATACGATCTCGCCCGGCCGTTAGACGCGTATTGAGTGCGACCAGCGGACCGTCTTGTATACGCTGACCGCAATACGATCTCGCCCGGCCGTTAGACGCGTATTGAGTGCGACCAGCGGACCGTCTTGTATACGCTGACCGCAATACGATCTCGCCCGGCCGTTAGACGCGTATTGAGTGCGACCAGCGGACCGTCTTGTATACGCTGACCGCAATACGGTCTCGCCCGGCCGTTAGACGCGTATTGAGTGCGACCAGCGGACCGTCTTGTATACGCTGACCGCAATACGATCTCGCCCGGCCGTTAGACGCGTATTGAGTGCGACCAGCGGACCGTCTTGTATACGCTGACCGCAATACGATCTCGCCCGGCCGTTAGACGCGTATTGAGTGCGACCAGCGGACCGTCTTGTATACGCTGACCGCAATACGATCTCGCCCGGCCGTTAGACGCGTATTGAGTGCGACCAGCGGACCGTCTTGTATACGCTGACCGCAATACGATCTCGCCCGGCCGTTAGACGCGTATTGAGTGCGACCAGCGGACCGTCTTGTATACGCTGACCGCAATACGATCTCGCCCGGCCGTTAGACGCGTATTGAGTGCGACCAGCGGACCGTCTTGTATACGCTGACCGCAATACGATCTCGCCCGGCCGTTAGACGCGTATTGAGTGCGACCAGCGGACCGTCTTGTATACGCTGACCGCAATACGGTCTCGCCCGGCCGTTAGACGCGTATTGAGTGCGACCTAAGGCTCAGACCGTGCGTGATTCATGGCGCCACCGGTATCTACAGTGAGTATATAATCACGCCGGGTGTGTGTGTTGATTGTCGGTACCTTATAGACAGGTGCGTTGTGTAATCACTTGATAGGTACAGAGGTGAACACGTCACACATGGTAATTGCGTTTTAATTCACGACGTTGTGACGTTTTATTATTTCTAAACTATTTTTTAATTTTTTTTTAAATACAACTTTTTTTTGGAAAATGTGTCCCTGTGAATGGTTGGGAAAACTGTCATCGCTCGTAAATTTCGTTGAAGTCGAGGTAGGTCTACACTCGTTAACCTTCATATGAATTGAGGGTAGTGAAGATATCTTTTTTTTAGTTCGTGAGTAAATTTCAAACCTTAAATAAGCATGTGCTTAAGTTGGAGCGCGTTTAGTGAAGCCAATAACACATGGCAAGCTTATGTCTTATGTTCACGCAGTGACAATACGATGGATGAATCAATAGTAAAACTTTTTGAATCTACACACACAAGCAAGAAAAGCCTCGTCTATCATTAACAATCATGCTTCTCTAGAAATCCGTTTCCCCCCACCCAAAAGTGGATACTAAAGTTCTAAACTAAATATAAATAATTAAGTAAACGGCAAGGAATTTGTCAAACCCCCCTAGTGCATCAGGGGAAATATCAAAATATACTTTACTCTAATAATTTCTTTTATATATAATTATTATTGTTTGTAATTTGTATATTGTTAAAATCAGGGACATAACTCAGGTTCCTTGAAATGGTTGAAGTTTGTATGGTTTCACTGTTTTGTTTGATGTACACATATGTTTTAATAAAAAAAAAAAGCGAGTACTTGCTAGGTTCACACAACCAGGCGAAGCAGTGTCGGTGTATCATACATGTAGCGAGAGTACTGGGCATTGCGCCTCGTACTTGCTAGGTTCACACAACCAGGAGCCCGCCCCAAGCAGTGTCGGTGTATCATACATGTAGCGAGAGTACTGGGCATTGCACCTCGTACTTGCTAGGTTCACACAACCAGGCGAAGCATGTGTCGGTGTATCATACATGTAGCGAGAGTAATGGGCATTGCACCTCGTACTTGCTAGGTTCACACAACCAGGAACTTTCCCGAAGAGGAGTCGATAAAGAAGTTACCTTTACGATGAATGATATTTATGTCTGCGCGTGTACATGACTACAGTGGCGTTATCACTGGATGTGTCGTTGTCTGTGAAAACCGATAATCGCTTGGCTATATTATATATTAGGCTATAGACAATATAGCGGTAAAACGATGTACAATATTCAATCAAACAGCCTGAACTATGGGGTATATGCCATTGTGGTAGAAACGAAATACAGTAGGCCTACATAAAACACATTTATATAATCAAAAAGGTTGATATTTTCGGTACTAATTCAATAAATAGGTACCAAAAATACCAGCTCGGCTGATTACAATGTTATGAAACTTACGTCATAAATTCCCGAAATAAGAATAATATTTGGCATTCGTACACCGCACCGTTTGAGTACGTCTAAATAGTGTCGCTCAACACAGTCGTTACACACATGTTTCTATTGTGAATCGTACAAGCGGTGTCAGTTTTGTTTTTACATTCACGCCTAATTGTGTTATTGACTCCTAAACCACATAATGGCCATGGGTTCAATTCCTACTTAGTGCGGGCGCGCGGCGGGCAAGAACCTTGTAGTGTGACAGCTGCCTCACCCCCGCCAGGGGAGGGGAGGGCTGCGGCCTAGAGCACCCTGCACCCCTAGACGGAGAGTTAGTCGAGGCGCGGCCTGCTGACTGAAGAGTTGTATATTGTGCGTTCCGCTATTAAAGTGCCGTTTCTTAATACCCGCTTTCAGCTTTGTGTTATCTAACCCATCAAGTACTCTCCCCGTGATCTATCATCCCCCTCCTTAAATATCATCATCCCTCCATTGAGACATTACATCTGGCGCCCAACTCGGTTTGGTTAGATATTGCACGTTTTCCGGGACGCGAGTGCGAGTGTAGTTAAAGAACATGATTACGCCGTTTCATGGCTAATAGACGTGGAAAGACGAAAGTAACGAAAGAGAACAATTCTACGAAGATGGAAGAGTCCACGGCGCAGCTCATGGAACTTATACAAACGCTGCGAACGGAGGTTCAACACGGCTCCGAAGGAGTAGCGTCGTCGGTAGCGGCACTGGGGGCAGTGGTGGAATCGCTGGCTTCAAGGGTTTCCACGTTGGAGACAAGCCCCGGGGCGTCGACATCAACTACGGCGACGCTGAGCCCTGCACCCGACGCGGGACCACCAACAGAACAGTTCGTCTGGGGGGCGGACTTCAAACCAATTCAACAATTGCCTATCTTCGACGGCTTTCCGGGTAAGACACACCCTGTTATCTTTGTCAAGGACATCGAACAATATATTTGGCTGGCGCGAGTACCTCCGCCGTTCCAAGTTATCGTGGCGACAACACAATTGCGGGGAGCCGCCAAACGATGGGGTGAGGTGTTTTCAGAACGATTTTCATCCTTTCCCGCCTTCAAGTCGAGTTTTTTGGACGAGTTCTGGGGCCAAGCCCAGCAACGGAGCGTCCGTTACGACCTCTATCACGGTAAGTGCCCGCGGCACTATGAGCCGCAAATGGCGGAGTATTTCATCACCATGTTGACGAAGGTCCGCCATTTAACTCCCGCGCTGCCAGACGAAGATATCTTGGACGCCCTAGCGGATCACTTTCGTCCAGACGTCACGGCCACCCTACTGGCCGCCGGTAAGACCACGGTGGATGAAACATTAAAATTGCTTCATCGTCTTGACGAGGCGAACAAACGCCGACCGCAGGCTACGCATTTTGACAGTTCTAATAGGACGCAACCGCCACCAAAAACCAACGCGTCCGAGAACACAAATTGGCGCCAATCGCCAGCGCTAGACCACCCGAACCGTGGGGAGGAGAACCACGCCACCCCTCGCACTAGAGGAGGGGGTGAGACTGGCAACAGTTTCCCGCGCGGCAACGGTCAGTGGCGCACCACCGGGTCACAACAGCGGGACACAGGTGACAGTTCCAATCGGCCCAGGCAGTACCAACCAGACAATAACCGTCGCATTCGAGCTATCGAGACGACTAACGACGGCGAGGCATGGACGGCAACGTGTGCGGAAGAAGAGGATGAGGGGTCCAACGAGACAGTCGACGTTACCGTACACCACATCACCACCGTTGACGGCACCGACCTGCTATCGGATTCCGAACCCGATACCATTGCCCAGAAAGCTCCGGAACTAAACGCTACTTTCCACGGGATTGTCGAGTCACTTGTATTACTCGACTCCGGTAGTGAAATCTCTTGTGTTTCGGAGGCCTTCCATACCGAACTGCTCAATGCGAATACACGAATCCCCACACTACCAGTGCCCAAGCTTAAAATACACGGTGCTATAGGCACTGCCACACAAAGTGCGTCCAAACAAATTCTCTTAAATACCAAAATAAACGACTGGACTGGCGACGTCGTTTGCATAGTAGTACCAGGCCTCGCTAAACCAGTGATCTTTGGGACCGACTGGCTTTGTGAAATGAAAGCTATTTTCAACTTTGAAGCTTCTACTATCGTGATTTCCACGACGGAACAATCTGTGTGCATTCCGTTCGCCAATGCGATTCCACAACCTACCAGCAATATTACAGTCGCGCGGTTAGCTACCCACCCGACCGATCGCCACTGCATATCGGTCAGCGAAGACAACGCCGTCCTCTCGAGGCAGGTACTCTGGCCTACCACGCAGACGATGGAGGGGAAGAAAGAGGGAGTGTCAGACGCAGAAATCAACGCAAGACTTGAACCTCTGGCCGGACTCTCGCAACAACAAAAACAGGACCTTCGCGACTTACTTCAGGAGTACAGGGACATCTTTTCGGACAAGCCGGGGTTGACAGACTGCTACGAGCACACTATAGAACTAACGGACTATACACCCTTCAGGCAGAAAACATACCCCATCCCCTACGCGCTTCGCCCAGCCGTCAAGCAACAAATAGACGAGATGGTGCGCGATGGCATCATAGAACGGAGACCAACACAGTTCACCAATCCCCTTGTGACGGTCGTCAAAAAGGATGGCAGCGTCCGCATTTGCATCGATGGACGCCTCCTTAATTCGCGGATGATTAAAGACAATGAAGCCCCGAACGATCCAGAGGAACTTCTTCGCCGCCCTGAGACAATTAAATACATATCGACAATCGACCTAACAAGCTCATACTACCAAGTCCCACTGCGGGAACAGGACCGTCAGTACACAGGGTTCCTGCATGAGGGTAGGACTTATACGTTTAAAGTCCTCCCTTTTGGTATATCTACGGCAGTAGCGGGTTTTTCACGATGTATGGATACCGTATTAGGACCTGAGGTGTTAAGCTTCACCTCTTGCTACATAGACGACCTTATGGTGACTTCCCCCACATGGGAGCAACACTTACACCACTTGCGATTACTCTTTGATTGCTTACGGAAGGCATTTTTCACTGTCAACTTTAAAAAATCCCAGTTTTGTCAGGAAAAAGCTGGGTTTCTGGGCCACATCATTTCTTCCGCCGGCGTGGAAACAGACCCGGAGAAAACTAGGGCTATACGGGATTTTCCCGAACCGCGCAACGTTCGGCACTTAAAGTCCTTTTTAGGACTGTGCAATTATTACAGACGATTCTGTGATAAATACTCGGACGTGGTGGCACCGCTTCAATCGCTGTTGAAGAAGTCGGTGACATGGGTGTGGGGGGAAGAACAAAAACGTGCTTTCCGACAAATGAAAGCATTATTCCTGCACACTGTCATGCTCCATCACCCATTGCCCAGTGCTCGATACTTCCTACAAACAGACAGTTCGAGCATCGCTGTGGGCGCACAACTCTATCAAGTGGACGAGGACGGCTACAAGAGAGTCCTGGCATTCGCGAGCAAGTCTCTCAACAATGCCCAGCGCAGATACAGCACGACAGAAAGAGAGGCTTACGCCATTGTTATGGCACTACAAAAATGGCGGGCATTTCTTGTGCGATCACCAATTACAGTCCTCACCGATCACAAGGCGCTCTCGTTCATCATGAAGAGTAGACTCACGAGCGGCAGAATCACACGATGGGTCCTGCTGATTCAAGAGTTTGATCTGACCATCGAATATTGCCGGGGATCGGACAATATCGTGGCCGACGCGCTGTCGCGCTATCCGGCCGATAGTAATCAGCCACATACGGCTGAGCGCGATGACGTTACAGGTATACGGAACTATCTCGTAGCCAACCTGCACATTGCGGTACCGGTCGACTTACGTAATGACTTTAAACAATTCTCATACAAACAAGCGCAAGATCCACAACTCCTTCCTATAATTAAAAGGCTGCGGGACGGCGTCGTGACGACCGACGAACGCTTGGAGCGTCTGACAGAACAACACATGTTGTACGAGGGCGCGCTGTTCAAGAACTGTAGTCGACAAGACAACGACTGGAAAGCTTGCGTTCCGTCAACAATGGTCACACGACTGATAGACCACTATCATGTTGACCTCATACACTGTGGCTCAGCCAAGTGCCACGCAGCACTGGCAGAAGCGTTCACGTGGCCTGATATGGGCCGCAGCATACGCCGACGCTTAGCATCGTGTGACATGTGTCAGAAAAGCAAACCACCCAACAAGCACTGGGCTGGTGCTTTCAACCCTATAGTCCCCAACGGCAAGTGCGACCTCATAGCAGTGGACTTCTTTGGCCCCTTGCCCCGTGGCCAACGAGGTGCGAAATATATCTTCGTGGTGTTAGATGTGTACACTAAACTCGTACGGCTTTATCCCATTACTAAAGCGAACACTAAGACTGCCTTGCACAAGCTGACAACGGATTACTTCCCGTACGCGGGAAAACCTTGCCGGATCTTAGCAGACTGCGGTACCCAGTTCATGTCCCATCTGTGGCGCACAACGCTGCTCGACGCGGGAGTCGAAGCGCTCCACTGCTCGGTGCGGTACCCGCAAGGCAACCCGAGCGAGAGAGTGATGCGGGAACTCGGCCGTATGTTTCGCTGTCTGTGCTATGCGAAGCACTCAGCATGGGTGTCAAAGGTTCAAGCAATAGAAGACTGCATCAATTCCGTGACACACGACAGCACCGGCTTCACACCCAGAGAACTACACTTCCACGACACACCACCACGTGGCGCCGAGACCTTCCTCAGCTGGCCGCCACGTGTTCAGCTGTCAAACCAACAGCGCCTCGCCCTTGCCAACGCTCGGCTTTTGTCCCGCGCAGAACGTCGCAGACAACAACACGACTCGCGTAACAACTGCCCCATTCAGTTCCAACAAGGCGACCTTGTATTGTTGCGGGCGAATAACTACTCGTCCGCGCTCACTAAAGAGATTGAAAAGTTTTTTTTACTATACGACGGCCCATATACAGTACAATGCAGGGTAGGGCCCAACGCTTACAGTTTACAGGACTCGACTGGTAAACAGCTCAAGGGCACGCATAACGTGGCTAACTTGAAACCATACAACCCCCGTTAGCATACTCTTCGCGCCTACTGGTAGTTCCAGACTGTCTGCTGCAGTTATTCTAAGATTACTTTTCGTACTAGTACACATTATTGTATTCCTGTGGTACATGTCTTTATATTCACAAGGGTATGCCCTATTATATGACATAAACAATGTTGTGGTATGTGTGTAGTTCACATTTTCTTACCATCCTAGTTACCCGTTGGTTTTATATCTAGTAATTACATGGTAGATTGAAAAAAAAAATAATAATAATAATATAGGATAGACGTAATAAATGTAATAATAGTGTTATAATGTAATACTTGTAACTTCACATTGTAGTTCATAGTATAGCCTAGAGAATGTGGGACCTACTGATACTTTAAACAAACTTTCATTTGCTTCAGTTTTTTAAAGTGGGGGGCTGTAGTGTGACAGCTGCCTCACCCCCGCCAGGGGAGGGGAGGGCTGCGGCCTAGAGCACCCTGCACCCCTAGACGGAGAGTTAGTCGAGGCGCGGCCTGCTGACTGAAGAGTTGTATATTGTGCGTTCCGCTATTAAAGTGCCGTTTCTTAATACCCGCTTTCAGCTTTGTGTTATCTAACCCATCAAGTACTCTCCCCGTGATCTATCATCCCCCTCCTTAAATATCATCATCCCTCCATTGAGACATTAAACGATGTACAATATTCAATCAAACAGCCTGAACTATGGGGTATATGCCATTGTGGTAGAAACGAAATACAGTAGGCCTACATAAAACACATTTATATAATCAAAAAGGTTGATATTTTCGGTACTAATTCAATAAATAGGTACCAAAAATACCAGCTCGGCTGATTACAATGTTATGAAACTTACGTCATAAATTCCCGAAATAAGAATAATATTTGGCATTCGTACACCGCACCGTTTGAGTACGTCTAAATAGTGTCGCTCAACACAGTCGTTACACACATGTTTCTATTGTGAATCGTACAAGCGGTGTCAGTTTTGTTTTTACATTCACGCCTAATTGTGTTATTGACTCCTAAACCACATAATGGCCATGGGTTCAATTCCTACTTAGTGCGGGCGCGCGGCGGGCAAGAACCTTGTGAGATAGATATATTGCACTTTCTCCGCGTTAGTCACCCATCACGATGATCTTTGAACCGCTGGCGCCCACATTACTGGAGAACTGTGCATGGGCCACATTTCGCATTACCGGCATTACTATACAATATACATGGCTATAATAAAATGCGAAATGTTAATAATATATTGAACAGAGTAAAACGGTAATGTATCATGTTTTCTGTCAATGTAAGCAGATTGTTGAGAGAAAAGTAACGGACATGCTTACAAGGAACTTGCATGGCTCATTTCAACAGGGGATGTCCAGGACGTGGGTGACGCGATGATAATTGGTTGTTACTTGTTTTAACTGCAAAAACTTCATATGTGCTACTGGAGTAACTTAAAAAATTCGGTTGCAACCCACTGCATTTACGCTCCAAAAACTACCTGCGTTATAGGCCAATCCACGTTGGATAGTTCGGGAGCCACCCTTGAAAAATGTTGATATTTCGGGGTGTTAGCTGCACCCCTGTTGAGGCAGAAATTGCAATACATCATTAGATAGATAAAGGTAATGTGCATATCAAGGCACCGTGCCTTTTTTGCCTCAGTGGTGCAAACGGAAAATAATCGTATCTAAGTGATGGCACTTGCGCGAATTAATGGGCATGCACGGATACGAATGTCGGGTACCATTACCCTTTTATCATAATCAATATTGTATGTGTTATATATCAAATGAAAGCTATTGAAACACACAATACAACTGTATAACATTCAAGTAGCTACATTACATACCATGTCATAAAATGTAATCAACATCCGGAAATTTATCTTTTTCAATAAGGTAATATCTTATAAGTTTTGTTATGGTACTAAACAAATCGAATTCTTAATATACAAAGCATTGATCATAACGACCATTTAGTTATTCAAAAGTTATGTCTCTTGCATTTTGTTTGTATTTATGAAATTACGCCAGTTATGAGTAGTTTTCCACGGCAATCTGTAGCTTATCCGCAAAGATGGATACGTTTTTGATCTCTTATAATTTGATCAATATGAGGATTTTCGTTAATAAAAGTTCAGTACGTAATACATATCAGTTGATTACATGGTTTTCAACAGTGAAATGCTTGTCTTTTATTATAATTCGGGAATTATGAATTTTTTTATCGTGATAAAAAGAGTTTTTTTAACGATCACACATTTCTCAGTGAAATAGTAGAAACAACGATGACTTCATAGAAGTAAAAATCAAACAAGAATGATTTCACATTCACATTTAATATACGTCCACAATTTGTTTCATTAATGTGTGTATAACTTACGAGATAAAAATTGGTTTGTGAGATGATGTAGTACAAAATGACATAGTTTCTCGTCTCCAGAAGTTGTGAGGCTCGCTAACTAGCCCCTAAACGCAGTAGGATATCGGCGGGGGGAGGCAGGGTGTAAAGCGGCATGCCAAGGTTGAATAGACTGAATGGGACGGTTGTTGTGACGGAGCGGAAAGTGGTCGTAAATGAAAATAAAACGATAAAACGATAAACCTTTGCACTTCCACTTCAATTATTGATTGTGAGTTTCGACAATTATTTACAAATCTTTCATATAGAATAATCAATGACACATACGGATAATAATAATAGCAGTATAAATGACTAATAATAATCCTACTTATAGCTTATATAGTGAAACAATGTAGGCACAAATGTATGGAAGCGAGCGAAGCGAGCGTTTTCAGTCTATACTTATGACAGTACTTTTGTTTTTGTTTGTTATATTTTTCTCGCGATAGCGGTCGAACGGAGAGAAATTTTGAGCATCACAAGTTTCTATGTGGATCATTAGTTTTGAGGAAAAATCGTCGAAATAATAATGCTAACTCGAATTATTATTTTTTCAACCCAAATGGTTAAACGAAAAATCATCTTGTATACAAAGTAAAAACCAACATATAGATCTGGTTTATATTACTGACATTACACGGATAGGTGAAATTACGTGGTAATTTCTGCGTGTGATTGCTTGAAAGTTACTACCCTAACATGAACATAAATTAGAAGCATTCACCTACACGTTTATGTGCACCAATTATTGTTCACTATGAAAACAATACAATTAACTATATATACCAACAGAAACACAATACAAACGTAGACATAAATTAAAATGTAATATTTTATAAATTATAATACTATGCACAACTCGATAAAGATAACGAAATACTGTGCGGGACCAACAACACAATGTGACAACTCCCGTCAGTGTCTTGTCTCACATTGAAAGCACCGACTTGAAAAACTAGCAGAACAAATCTTTTAGCAAAGATTACTGAGTGAGTATACAACCTTGTTTATTGCTCCCAGATGGGCTGTCAATACAAGGAATGTTGCAGCCGTGGGTCACTCGGCACCGAATGGGACGGGACTATCCTTACGAGAACTAAAGAGCGAGTCTTCCACGTTCCGCGCTCAAAACAAAAATCTCGATGCTTGAAAACTAGAAGTAGTGGAAATACGCATCGTCGGATAAGAAGACGAAACACTTGAAAACTAAAATAGATAATGCAAATTGGTAACTTCAATAGAGCTCACAATTTAATGGTC
Organism: Isoperla grammatica; assembly: GCA_945910005.1. Lineage (NCBI taxonomy): Eukaryota > Metazoa > Arthropoda > Insecta > Plecoptera > Perlodidae > Isoperla > Isoperla grammatica. Next base: position 58,602,341 of record OX246739.1, on the reverse strand, counting down.
ATTAATTTGATAAAAATATTTATCTACATTTAAGTAATTATACCGAAGTTAGGGCTGGACGAAGTCGCAAAATCTAAAGAAAACGTAAATTCAAAATACTATAACATTCTTTGTTTACTAAACAAAAATACAAAAATCCATAACTGACTGTTCTTAACATACAATTTAGTATTAGGTCCATTTTAAAGTACATTTTGCACCAAATAAAAATTACTGTGACCTTGCATGGATAAAAACAAACTTTCATGGTTGCCGTAAGACGGTCACGTGGTTCACTATTATTGTTCATTGTGGGCGTAATAATAAAAATACATAAAAATAACAAGATACAATATCTAAAGCTTACACTATGATGCATCGTATGAGCTATTAGTTGCAATGTTTGTTTCATTTCTACTATTGTAAAAAAAACTGATAAAATAAGCTTCCTTCAAAGTAGATTAATTCCGTAATTAATTCACGATTTGTATTTCGTTACATCCATCTGATGAACTGCCATTGCATTATTATGAACAAGCGTTTCAAGATCTTTCATTTGATATATTACATGTCGTCGTATCATAGTAAATAGAGATGATACAAGACTATATTCAATCATATGCGTGCGATTACAATAGGAAAAATTATGAATTTCAAATTAAATTATTCGGCGTTTGCACCACTGAGGCAAAAAAGGCACGGTGACTTGAGATGCACATTTACTTCGTCTAACTCATGGCATATTGCATTTTCTGCCTCAAAAGGGGTGCAGCAGTGCAAAACATATTTCTGGGGCGGCGCCCGGTCTACTTACGGTACGGTACACACGCGACTTAACGTGCACGTGTCGGACCTTATACACACGTGACTTACGTGCACGTGTCGGACCTTATACACACGCGACTAAACGTGCACGTGTCGGACCTTATACACACGCGACTTAACGTGCACGTGTCGGACCTTAAACACACGCGACTTACGTGCACGTGTCGGACCTTATACACACGCGACTTAACGTGCACGTGTCGGACCTTAAACACACGCGACTTACGTGCACGTGTCGGACCTTATACACACGCGACTTAACGTGCACGTGTCGGACCTTATACACACGCGACTTACGTGCACGTGTCGGACCTTATACACACGCGACTTAACGTGCACGTGTCGGACCTTATACACACGCGACTTAACGTGCACGTGTCGGACCTTATACACACGCGACTTAACGTGTACGTGTCGGACCTTATACACACGCGACTTACGTGCACGTGTCGGACCTTATACACACGCGACTTACGTGCACGTGTCGGACCTTATACCAGTGGTGTAGTGCCAAATTTACCAGTACGTATACGCTTCAGTGGGAAGCTGGAGAGACACATTTTTCCAGACAAAAGAAGATGGGGGGTTTGGGTGGCAGAGCCCCCCAACAATGGCGCCGCAGGCGATTTAGAAAAAACAGGCTTTTTAGAGTGTGTTTTGAGCGTTTTAGGTACCAATACCGGACTGAATGCAATCCCGAAATGCTGCAGTTTTTGTAGTGCGAAACCAGAAAATCACCAACAATAATTGGAACACTGACGATAATTGTTCAGGAATACGTTTTGGGGCTTGGGAAGTGGTTTGGCGACACACACGCCGCCCGTGGCCCGTATATAGGTATATCTGTTGATACTTGGGGGACTTAAAATTGAATATCGGGACTCCCAGATCCAGGGGTGGTCTTAGAGAAATTGAGGCCTTGTGCCAATTAAATGCCAGTGCCAGAGAGCACAATTTGACCAATGGAGAAAAGCTGACAATCGTGAATAATGTGTCCGTCATTCGAGGCATACGTTACGACTTAGTACCGTATCATTGCGTATCACTCGTATCATAACCAAAACCAGTGTGTATACGAAAGTTTTTTAGCCAGAGCAGTGTGTATACGGCGTATACGCCCGTATACGCACCACTACACCACTGCCTTATACACACGCGACTTAACGTGCACGTGTCGGACCTTATACACACGCGACTTAACGTGCACGTGTCGGACCTTAAACACACGCGACTTACGTGCACGTGTCGGACCTTATACACACGCGACTTAACGTGCACGTGTCGGACCTTATACACACGCGACTTACGTGCACGTGTCGGACCTTATACACACGCGACTTAACGTGCACGTGTCGGACCTTATACACACGCGACTTAACGTGCACGTGTCGGACCTTATACACACGCGACTTAACGTGCACGTGTCGGACCTTATACACACGCGACTTAACGTGCACGTGTCGGACCTTATACACACGCGACTTAACGTGTACGTGTCGGACCTTATACACACGCGACTTACGTGCACGTGTCGGACCTTATACACACGCGACTTACGTGCACGTGTCGGACCTTAAACACACGCGACTTACGTGCACGTGTCGGACCTTATACACACGCGTCTTACGTGCACGTGTCGGACCTTATACACACGCGACTTACGTGCACGTGTCGGACCTTAAACACACGCGACTTACGTGCACGTGTCGGACCTTATACACACGCGACTTACGTGCACGTGTCGGACCTTATACACACGAGACTTAACGTGCACGTGTCGGACCTTATACACACGCGACTTACGTGCACGTGTCGGACCTTATACACACGCGACTTACGTGCACGTGTCGGACCTTATACACACGCGACTTACGTACACGTGTCGGACCTTATACACACGCGACTTACGTGCACGTGTCGGACCTTAAACACACGCGACTTACGTGCACGTGTCGGACCTTATACACACGCGACTTACGTGCACGTGTCGGACCTTAAACACACGCGACTTACGTGCACGTGTCGGACCTTATACACACGCGACTTACGTGCACGTGTCGGACCTTATACACACGCGACTTACGTGCACGTGTCGGACCTTATACACACGCGACTTACGTGCACGTGTCGGACCTTATACACACGCAACTTACGTGCACGTGTCGGAACCCACGTTGACCTAGACTGGTTTACTGGACGTATGTGGCCAATCTACGGAGCCTAGCTACACGTTCAGCTTGCCGAGATGTCGGTGCGCCATCTTGTGTGCTTTGCGTAATTGCGTCATTTTATGGGTGATTATATACAGACTAATTAGCTTATTTTCATTGGATTCGTTGTAATCGACAAAGTAGATTGAACTCTCGCATTTGTCCACGCATCTAGTGCAGTGACTCTAATTCGGAAGGTCGGTGGTTCGATTGTGTCATCGGCAAGGCTGACTGAAGTTTTTTCCGAGCTTTCCTCAGTCACAAGGCGAATGCTGGGACTGAGTCCTTGTTACTATCCCCGGACATTAATAAAACTATCCAAATACGCTGTATACTAGCCGAACTAAGTATATCAATTGTCGGACAGAACAACTCGATCAAACCACGCTTCTGGACTCACCCTTTTATTTGTTGGCTGTGCGGGCACGGTTTTCAGTTTTCTTAAATATGCACAACGTACACAAATTTAACTTTGAAAATGAAACATTGACTTTCAAAGTAACAAAATTAAATTGTTCTCAGTTTTTATCGCCAAGCACCATCGATATTGCTACTTAACCCCGATTAATTAAAAACGTAACTTCGCCCAGAAATACACATTTGTGATAGCTACTTTTAACTGTAGTTAACTACATACTTTGTTCTAGGAGGTCAGGAATTTTCAGTTTATTTTCTGTAGTGGTATTTGTGGTGTCACTTTCTTCATCTACCGGTACAAATGAGCTCATGTAATCGTGAAATCTTAAATCAATATGCAACATATACACATTGATGAGAAATATCTATCAGTAACCATATCGAATGAAAAATTAGTACCCAGAAGAGTTGTTAGAGTAAAGAAGTTGTAGCTCTCACCTGTCCTTTATTTGCGTAACTCATAGCGTACTTACAGTTATAGTCACCGGAAAATGTCACATCGGGTAAATTCTTATGAAAAAAAATATGATTGTCCCAATGACATAATTTACACTGAGATATAAACTTGTCTAACCGCTGAGCCACGCAACAACCGTGGTACATGAGCCACGCAACATGCAGCAAGGTAACTGGAACCCTGGTACATGAGCCACGCAACATGCAGCAAGGTAACTGGAACCCTGGTACATGAGCCACGCAACATGCAGCAAGGTAACTGGAACCCTGGTACATGAGCCACGCAACATGCAGCAAGGTAACTGGAACCCTGGTACATGAGCCACGCAACATGCAGCAAGGTAACTGGAACCCTGGTACATGAGCCACGCAACATGCAGCAAGGTAACTGGAACCCTGGTACATGAGCCACGCAACATGCAGCAAGGTAACTGGAACCCTGGTACATGAGCCACGCAACATTTAGCAAGGTAACTGGAACCCTGGTACATGAGCCACGCAACATGCAGCAAGGTAACTGGAACCCTGGTACATGAGCCACGCAACATGCATCAAGGTAACTGGAACCCTGGTACATGAGCCACGCAACATGCAGCAAGGTAACTGGAACCCTGGTATATGAGCCACGCAACATGCAGCAAGGTAACTGGAACCCTGGTACATGAGCCACGCAACATGCAGCAAGGTAACTGGAACCCTGGTACATATGTATATTCCGTTTAAAAACGGTATTTGAGCGCGTGACGATTTTGTTTGAAGTTTCATAAAACCCGTTGAAACTATATAGAAAGGTTTGAAAGTTGCATAGATAATAATATTTTTCATAACGATGTGGGACGTGTGTATGGAAATAAGCGCCACACTCATCTACTCCGTCGCATATCGCATACAGTCTGGCGTCACGGAGGTAATACCTCCAAATATGGACTAGTATTGGCATCCTCGTGCACTGTGTCATAATGCTGCTACATGAGCGAGTAGGGGAGATTGCCGAGTAGATTGTGTGATGGAGATGCAGAGCGATTTCACCAGGAGATGGTCACTACTTGTCTTGACACCAGCCTAGAGTCGAGACGTTACTATATTCATAGCAGCAACTTGTACATCGCGTGTGGTCGCAAGGTGGTGCGTGGAGATAAGTCCCTCTAAATAGGCCTACATGCGGTGGTCACACAAATCACACAAATCTTGAAACTAAAATACCAAGGGGACCATCGGCTTTACGTCCCATCTGAAAGGACGGTGTAACTTTGACCAGTCATATAGGTTCCTCCACTAACCTGGACTGCCGAGCAGTTGACGAGAAGAACGAAGGAAGCTGTTACACAAGCTTTCGAACCCTCCAATCCGCTCTAACCAACGGAATATAGCTAGTGTTTCAGAGGAGAGTGGTCACCCATCCACCTCCTGACCTAGCCCGAGGTTGCTTAAAGGCCCAGTAAGGGTTTCAAACAACATATTTTTAAAATAAAGATTGCTTCTTACAATTAGTAACGCAGAAAACTGTAGTGAAAACGCCCCGCTCGTTCTCCAGATATTTGCGCGCGACTGTAGCAGCACGTGGCCTATTGGCGCGTCACAAGGGGTCTACTCCGCCCGCATACCGCTACTCCAGGTAGAGAAACAAGCCACTGCAACTGTCAGTCGTATATAGTGTCAGCTTGTCATTCCACTCGTGGCTCGTGTACTTGTCTGTGTTTGTACGTTAGTTATAAAGTTTGTCAGTTCGTTCGTTTGTTTGTTTGATTGCTCGTAAGTTTAATTGTGTGTGCGTGTGTTTTTGTTTCCATTATGGTCAACAAGTGTTGCGTTTTTCGGTGTAACAATTCCCGCAAGAGCAATCCGAACATATCTATGCACAGTTTCCCTCATAAGACACGATTTTCTGTTCTCCATAAACAGTGGTTAAATAAACTAAAACGGAAGCGGTCCGATTTTTTTGCCATGAATTCATCCAAAAAACAAATTGCTTATATGCGATATGTCTCCAAAGTGCGTTGCTTTCATTTTCAAGCTCTTTCTTCTTATCATTACATTTCGTTTGAAACAGTAAATTATGACGGGCAGTTCTCAAAGTATGTATATTGAGCACAACCGAATCAAATGCCTCGTGGTATATTATACAATCTGACTCTTGCCTTACATTGTTTATTTTAACTGATTCAGAGCAGCAAACCGATTCTGTGTCCGTTGTCATTTCTGAACACGCACCACATTTACACCATAGCACATTTCCACTTCTACCTAGCAACATTTCTGATCTTAGGTTTTCCGATTCCCGTTTTTCTTGAATTGCAGCGTACTCTTCTTCTGTGCAGCGCGGCTCATAACGATATGGCTTCGCGCCTGCCATAGCTATGAATGTATGTACGCCGAGCGCGAGCTAGGCTACCACCCCTTCGTCCGGCTGACCGCAGACCCCTGGTGACGTCACGCGCTTCTATAGCATGGGGCAGGTAGAGCGCAGAGAACTCGTGAGCCTGTGGACCGATTTCGATGATTCTTTTTCTGTTGTTGTACTAACGTTTCTTTGATGACACGTAGAAAAGTTTTATCAAACCCTTACTGGGCCTTTAACTTCAGTGTTCGTATGAGAACCGGCTAAGCGACCGCGGCTAAACCGTTGGCTTACTTTCACAAAAACTAATCAAGCCATATGTTTCCTTGGACGTGCATGATCGTTATTTGATCGTGTGTTTATTTACCTGTGTGTGGTTCTCGTGAAGATTGTTTATAGCTACCTTCGCGATAGACAGACGATTATCAGTTGTGATCAGTGGCGTACGCAGGAATATCAGTTGTGATCAGAGGCGTACGCAGAAATATCAGTTGTGATCAGTGGCGTACGCAGGAATATCAGTTGTGATCAGTGGCTTACGCAGGAATATCAGTTGTGATCAGTGGCGTACGCAGGAATATCAGTTGTGATCAGTGGCGTACGCAGAAATATCAGTTGTGATCAGTGGCGTACGCAGGAATATCAGTTGTGATCAGTGGCTTACGCAGGAATATCAGTTGTGATCAGTGACGTACGCAGGAATATCAGTTGCGATCAGTGGCGTACGCAGGAATATCAGTTGTGATCAGTGGCGTACGCAGGAATATCAGTTGTGAGCAGTGGCGTACGAAGGAATATCAGTTGTGATCAGTGGCGTACGCAGGAATATCAGTTGTGATCAGTGGCTTACGCAGGAATATCAGTTGTGATCAGTGACGTACGCAGGAATATCAGTTGTGATCAGTGGCGTACGCAGGAATATCAGTTGTGAGCAGTGGCGTACGCAGGAATATCAGTTGTGATCAGTGGCGTACGCAGAAATATCAGCTGTGATCAGTGGCGTACGCAGGAATATATTTCGAAGGGGGCTGCCCAGATAATAACGTAGCTGTGAGACGTTGCTCCACAAACGAGACAATGGGAGTTGTGGGGGAGAAGCCCCCCCCCACACAATAGCGCCGCAGGCATTTAAAACACAAATCCGCACTTTTGAAATGGTTTAAATGTGTTTTAGAAGAAGTTAGGATGCTTTGCTGGACGGGATACATTACACATACATACATTACACATACATATTACTATATTATTACAACTTATACAACTTCACCTACGGGAGTGTTTCCTGACTAAGTAAATAGAGAAATTAATAACTCAATGAATTTAACTTTTTGCGTAAATTTAGTTGATTTGCAGAGTATTCTTAAAGGTAAGATTTCGGGGGGGGGGGGGGGGGGGGGTGATACATTGGTATATCCACGTGAATAAATGATAAACGATTGGATGTGTTTGACCATGCAGTGTCCTGTGTATGCCCTTATATGGCGTTGTTTCTAAGAATACTTATATCGAAGAAGATTATTACATGTCTTGGGCGGTATTGTTAGACCGTGGTTTACTGTCCATAAGGGACATGCCCGGCAAGTGGGACACATGGCTTTGTGTTCCGCTTGCAATTAGGACGGTATTGTTAGACCATGGTTTACTGTCCATAAGGGACATGCCCGGCAAGTGGGACACATGGCTTTGTGTTCCGCTTGCAATTAGGACGGTATTGTTAGACCGTGGTTTACTGTCCATAAGGGACATGCCCGGCAAGTGGGACACATGGCTTTGTGTTCCGCTTGCAATTAGGACGGTATTGTTAGACCATAGTTTATTGTCCATAAGGGACATGCCCGGCAAGTGGGACACATGGCTTTGTGTTCCGCTTGCAATTAGGACGGTATTGTTAGACCATGGTTTACTGTCCATAAGGGACATGCCCGGCAAGTGGGACACATGGCTTTGTGTTCCGCTTGCAATTAGGACGGTATTGTTAAACCATAGTTTATTGTCCATAAGGGACATGCCCGGCAAGTGGGACACATGGCTTTGTGTTCCGCTTGCAATTAGGACGGTATTGTTAGACCAAAATTATTGTCCATAAGGGACATGCCCGGCAAGTGGGACACATGTCTTTGTGTTCCGCTTGCAATTAGGACAGTATTGTTAGACCATAGTTTACTGGCCATAAGGGACATGCCCGGCAAGGGGACCACATGTCTTTGTGTTCCGCTTGCAATTAGGACAGTATTGTTAGACCATGGTTTACTGTCAATAAGGGACATGCCCGGCAAGTGGGACACATGTCTTTGTGTTCCGCTTGCAATTAGGACAGTATTGTTAGACCATAGTTTACTGGCCATAAGGGACATGCCCGGCAAGTGGGACACATGGCTTTGTGTTCCGCTTGCAATTAGGACGGTATTGTTAGACCATAGTTTACTGGCCATAAGGGACATGCCCGGCAAACGGGACACATTGGTTTTGTGTTCCGCTTGCAATTAGGACAGTATTGTTAGACCATAGTTTACTGGCCATAAGGGACATGCCCGGCAAGTGGGACACATGGCTTTGTGTTCCGCTTGCAATTAGGACGGTATTGTTAGACCATAGTTTACTGTCCATAAGGGACATGCGCGGCAAGTGCGACACATGGCTTTGTGTTCCGCTTGCAATTAGGACGGTATTGTTAGACCATAGTTTATTGTCCATAAGGGACATGCCCGGCAAGTGGGACACATGGCTTTGTGTTCCGCTTGCAATTAGGACAGTGTTGTTAGACCATAGTTTACTGGCCATAAGGGACATGCCCGGCAAGTGGGACACATGGCTTTGTGTTCCGCTTGCAATTAGGACAGTATTGTTAGACTAGACCATAGTTTACTGGCCATAAGGGACATGCCCGGCAAGGGGACCACATGGCTTTGTGTTCCGTTTGCAATTAGGACAGTATTGTTAGACTAGACCAAAGTTTACTGGCCATAAGGGACATGCCCGGCAAGGGGACCACATGGCTTTGTGTTCCGCTTGCAATTAGGACAGTATTGTTAGACCATAGTTTACTGGCCATAAGGGACATGCCCGGCAAGGGGACCACATGGCTTTGTGTTCCGCTTGCAATTAGGACAGTATTGTTAGACCATAGTTTACTGGCCATAAGGGACATGCCCGGCAAGGGGACCACATGGCTTTGTGTTCCGCTTGCAATTAGGACAGTATTGTTAGACCATAGTTTACTGGCCATAAGGGACATGCCCGGCAAGTGGGACACATGGCTTTGTGTTCCGCTTGCAATTAGGACAGTATTGTTAGACCATAGTTTACTGGCCATAAGGGACATGCCCGGCAAGGGGACCACATGGCTTTGTGTCCCGCTTGCAATTAGGACAGTATTGTTAGACCATAGTTTACTGGCCATAAGGGACATGCCCGGCAAGGGGACCACATGGCTTTGTGTCCCGCTTGCAATTAGGACAGTATTGTTAGACCATAGTTTACTGGCCATAAGGGACATGCCCGGCAAGGGGACCACATGGCTTTGTGTTCCGCTTGCAATTAGGACAGTATTGTTAGACCATAGTTTACTAGCCATAAAGGACATGCCCGGCAAGGGGACCACATGGCTTTGTGTTCCGCTTGCAATTAGGACAGTATTGTTAGACCATAGTTTACTGGCCATAAGGGACATGCCCGGCAAGGGGACCACATGGCTTTGTGTTCCGCTTGCAATTAGGACAGTATTGTTAGACCATAGTTTACTGGCAATAAGGGACGTGCCCGGCAAGGGGACCACATGGCTTTGTGTTCCGCTTGCAATTAGGACAGTATTGTTAGACCATAGTTTACTGGCCATAAGGGACATGCCCGGCAAGGGGACCACATGGCTTTGTGTTCCGCTTGCAATTAGGACGGTATTGTTAGACCATAGTTTACTGGCCATAAGGGACATGCCCGGCAAGGGGACCACATGGCTTTGTGTTCCGCTTGCAATTAGGACAGTATTGTTAGACCATAGTTTACTGGCCATAAGGGACATGCCCGGCAAGGGGACCACATGGCTTTGTGTTCCGTTTGCAATTAGGACGGTATTGTTAGACCATAGTTTACTGTCCATAAGGGACATGCCCGGCAAGGGGACCACATGGCTTTGTGTTCCGTTTGCAATTAGGACGGTATTGTTAGACCATAGTTTACTGTCCATAAGGGACATGCCCGGCAAGTGGGACACATGGCTTTGTGTTCCGCTTGCAATTAGGACGGTATTGTTAGACCATAGTTTACTGGCCATAAGGGACATGCCCGGCAAGTGGGACACATGGCTTTGTGTTCCGCTTGCAATTAGGACAGTATTGTTAGAGCGTGGTTTACTGTCCATAAGGGACATGCCCGGCAAGGGGACCACATGGCTTTGTGTTCCGTTTGCAATTAGGACGGTTTTGTTAGACCATAGTTTACTGTCCATAAGGGACATGCCCGGCAAGGGGACCACATGGCTTTGTGTTCCGTTTGCAATTAGGACGGTATTGTTAGACCATAGTTTACTGTCCATAAGGGACAGGCCCGGCAAGGGGACCACATGGCTTTGTGTTCCGCTTGCAATTAGGACGGTATTGTTAGACCATAGTTTACTGGCCATAAGGGACATGCCCGGCAAGTGGACCTCATGGCTTTGTGTTCCGCTTGCAATTAGGACAGTATTGTTAGACCATGGTTTACTGGCCATAAGGGACATGCCCGGCAAGGGGACCACATGGCTTTGTGTTCCGTTTGCAATTAGGACGGTATTGTTAGACCATAGTTTACTGTCCATAAGGGACATGCCCGGCAAGGGGACCACATGGCTTTGTGTTCCGTTTGCAATTAGGACAGTGTTGTTAGACCATAGTTTACTGTCCATAAGGGACATGCCCGGCAAGTGGGACACATGGCTTTGTGTTCCGCTTGCAATTAGGACGGTATTGTTAGACCATAGTTTACTGGCCATAAGGGACATGCCCGGCAAGTGGGACACATGGCTTTGTGTTCCGCTTGCAATTAGGACAGTATTGTTAGACCGTTGTTTACTGTCCATAAGGGACATGCCCGGCAAGGGGACCACATGGCTTTGTGTTCCGTTTGCAATTAGGACGGTATTGTTAGACCATAGTTTACTGTCCATAAGGGACATGCCCGGCAAGGGGACCACATGGCTTTGTGTTCCGCTTGCAATTAGGACGGTATTGTTAGACCATAGTTTACTGGCCATAAGGGACATGCCCGGCAAGGGGACCACATGGCTTTGTGTTCCGCTTGCAATTAGGACAGTATTGTTAGACCATAGTTTACTGGCCATAAGGGACATGCCCGGCAAGGGGGACACATGGCTTTGTGTTCCTTTTGCAATTAGGACGGTATTGTTAGACCATAGTTTACTGTCCATAAGGGACATGCCCGGCAAGGGGACCACATGGCTTTGTGTTCCGCTTGCAATTAGGACAGTATTGTTAGACCATAGTTTACTGGCCATAAGGGACATGCCCGGCAAGGGGACCACATGGCTTTGTGTTCCGTTTGCAATTAGGACAGTGTTGTTAGACCATAGTTTACTGTCCATAAGGGACATGCCCGGCAAGTGGGACACATGGCTTTGTGTCCCGCTTGCAATTAGGACGGTATTGTTAGACCATAGTTTACTGGCCATAAGGGACATGCCCGGCAAGTGGGACACATGGCTTTGTGTCCCGCTTGCAATTAGGACGGTATTGTTAGACCGTGGTTTACTGTCCATAAGGGACATGCCCGGCAAGTGGGACACATGGCTTTGTGTCCCGCTTGCAATTAGGACGGTATTGTTAGACCATAGTTTACTGGCCATAAGGGACATGCCCGGCAAGGGGACCACATGGCTTTGTGTTCCGCTTGCAATTAGGACAGTATTGTTAGACCATAGTTTACTGGCCATAAGGGACATGCCCGGCAAGGGGACCACATGGCTTTGTGTCCCGCTTGCAATTAGGACAGTATTGTTAGACCATAGTTTACTGGCCATAAGGGACATGCCCGGCAAGGGGACCACATGGCTTTGTGTTCCGCTTGCAATTAGGACGGTATTGTTAGACCATAGTTTACTGGCCATAAGGGACATGCCCGGCAAGGGGACCACATGGCTTTGTGTTCCGTTTGCAATTAGGACGGTATTGTTAGACCATAGTTTACTGTCCATAAGGGACATGCCCGGCAAGTGGGACACATGGCTTTGTGTTCCGCTTGCAATTAGGACGGTATTGTTAGACCATAGTTTACTGGCCATAAGGGACATGCCCGGCAAGGGGACCACATGGCTTTGTGTTCCGCTTGCAATTAGGACGGTATTGTTAGACCATAGTTTACTGTCCATAAGGGACATGCCCGGCAAGGGGGACACATGGCTTTGTGTTCCGCTTGCAATTAGGACAGTATTGTTAGACCATAGTTTACTGGCCATAAGGGACATGCCCGGCAAGGGGACACATGGCTTTGTGTCCCGCTTGCAATTAGGACGGTATTGTTAGACCATAGTTTACTGGCCATAAGGGACATGCCCGGCAAGGGGACCACATGGCTTTGTGTTCCGTTTGCAACATGGTTTTATTTTTTCATTATTTGTGTTTACACGACCACGACGTAGGCCTACTCGATAACTAGGTACCTAATGTGAGGTGGAGGGGGGGGGGGGGGGGGGTTGAGTGATTTGAATTAATTAACAAGTAGGAGTTTTTTTCTATACGGAGGGGGAAAAGGGTCAATTTTTCCTTTTCACACAAATTTAATCAGTTTTATAAGGGAATTCGATGTGCCTAGCTTCGTGTAGATTCTTATCTATTAATACGGGGGAGGGGCCGAGTCTCTGATCGTGACAATTGGGCTGTGGCCCTATGAATGTCTCTGGGCCGCCACTGGACGGGCATAGCATTGCGTCACGACTATTGGCTCCAGAACGCTGATCACAGGCTCCGGTAGTTGACGACGGATTTACATAACATCTTACGACTGACACTAATAATAGTTAATTACTATGCTGGGTGTGTTATTCATAGTTAGCCTTTCATGCGAAGCCCGCGATAACTTATTAAACAATTATGACGGTAATTCGCTGGTTTAGGTTACGTTTTGATTGTTGTGTAACGGAATTGCTCTGGTTATGTTCCGAGTGTATGAGTTTGCTTCAAGAAACGTCGTGATATACAATACGAAGACGACCATGGACATCGTTCTCTTAGATTTAGAAGGGCATCAAGCACTTTACTGTACTTGTAATCACATGTAATGCCATCATCATCATCATCATCATCGATGTTATAAGCTTTATTGTAACCATTAACAATAAATAAATAAATAAATATATGAATAAATCGGTAAATAAATAAATAAATAAATAAATCGGTAGCGCGGATGACAGGTCGTGACCCGTATTTATCATTTCTTGAACTGGACGGCAGTGGCGGCTGGTGGGGTTTGAAATGGGTAGGGCACAAATCAGTAACATTTAAAAAGGGTAGTTAGTGAGAAGAATGCCTCTACCAATCCATTCGTATTTTTCGTAAGTTGATTTATTAAAAGTGCTATTAGAAGTTCAAATTTTTAAATTAACATACCTGAGTTATACACAAGTCAGGCCTTGGTCGGCCTACTAATGTCTTTGCTGCCAGTCTCTTTTCATAACTCAAATGTTTATGTTTTATGTGCCTCACCTCGTTCATTTTGTTTGACTATTACTACAAAGTCAAAAGCGACACAACACCACACGCACACGCACTACATTAAAGAACAAAGACAACCACTCTTGTCAACACACAACACCACGACCACACGTACTTACATAAACGGCGGCTCGCTCCGTACTGGGGCTCACGAGAAACCATGCTCATTCGTCATGTAAAATCTGCCGTCTCCACTCACTTATTCGCGGAAAAACGTAACTGCGCATGCACGGTATGCGTGTTATCGGCTTGGGCTCACCGAGTCACCAGGCCAGAAAATGCAAGACGCGATAAACCCAAAGACGCGGCGGCCAGCGATAACGGTAGCTAAAACGTAACCGTAACGAGCTCTGTCGGAGACTTCGGGTACCACCGTCTGCCTGGATAAGTCAGGGCACCGCGCCTTTATTTGAATGTGCACATTACAATTACAAACTTTTCGATTTTATGTAAACATACCACAAGTCCACAACTCGTAATTTAATGTGAGTGATTGTTGGTGGTTGGCGGGAGGGGAGGGGGGTGCACATGCCCGTGTGCCCTTATGGGCGAGCCGCCACTGCTGGACGGTAAGCGCAGTGTGGAAGAGATGATATCAAGACAGATCCTGATGGTCCAGCTGTCGCCAAAGTGTATTCATCTGCTGGTATCTTTCACACTGGTGCCTATAATTGCACGAAATAGAGGGTATACGGACATACTTCTTTCTATCCGGGTAACGGTGTACGATCCAATAGAGTACAGACGATCCTTCACAAAAATGCATACTAGCGTTGCCTTTCTTTTGAATCGAACTACCTGTTGATTACTTGCATATATACGCCGGACAGACGTGTGCGTGACACGGCCGTATAGGTCGTCGATGCAATGTTTCATTATGTTTCGCTCCAACATCAACAGAAAACTCTTCTCGTTCGCCCTTGTTCATCAATATCAATCAATGTTTTAATAATTCATGATGTCTATATTACACATGTTCTGTGCTCTTGCCTTTGATGCTTTATTATTGTTTGTACTGTATAATACCCACTCTATCAATAATAGCTTGTTTTCCGTGGGGCCAAGCCGATGTATAATTTATTCCTGAATCTGTCCCTTATTTTTATTATAATACTTTTCCTTCTTTTTGCACTTGTATATGTTTCCATAATCCATGGTATGTACATGTATTATTTCCTTGCATTTTCGTACCTACCCCTATTCTTTTACATATTTTTAAATTTTATATTGTTCAAGGAACAGTTCGTTATAGGATTTGATTTTGTTCTGTGTTTTAGTATTGCTTCATTGTATATTCCATAGTTGTATGTATTGTCCACCATTTGTAATTAGTTTTTAACCGAGAGAACCCATAGATATGTTAATAGCTAAATAAATGAAATGAAATGCTTAGTTACGACTGCGCACCGTTATATTGAGACCTGTCTCCTTGCTTACAGAGCCGGGCACAGTAACCACCAGCTCGCCTGTCAACATGACGTATACAGTGGAGCAACAAGTGAGAGTGTTTGTCTCCTTGCTTACAGAGCCGGGCACAGTAACCACCAGCTCGCCTGTCAACATGACGTATACAGTGGAGCAACAAGTGAGAGTGTTTGTCTCCTTGCTTACAGAGCCGGGCACAGTAATCACCAGCTCGCCTGTCAACATGACGTATACAGTGGAGCAACAAGTGAGAGTGTTTGTCTCCTTGCTTACAGAGCCGGGCACAGTAACCACCAGCTCGCCTGTCAACATGACGTATACAGTGGAGCAACAAGTGAGAGTGTTTGTCTCCTTGCTTACAGAGCCGGGCACAGTAATCACCAGCTCGCCTGTCAACATGACGTATACAGTGGAGCAACAAGTGAGAGTGTTTGTCTCCTTGCTTACAGAGCCGGGCACAGTAATCACCAGCTCGCCTGTCAACATGACGTATACAGTGGAGCAACAAGTGAGAGTGTTTGTCTCCTTGCTTACAGAGCCGGGCACAGTAACCACCAGCTCGCCTGTCAACATGACGTATACAGTGGAGCAACAAGTGAGAGTGTTTGTCTCCTTGCTTACAGAGCCGGGCACAGTAACCACCAGCTCGCCTGTCAACATGACGTATACAGTGGAGCAACAAGTGAGAGTGTTTGTCTCCTTGCTTACAGAGCCGGGCACAGTAATCACCAGCTCGCCTGTCAACATGACGTATACAGTGGAGCAACAAGTGAGAGTGTTTGTCTCCTTGCTTACAGAGCCGGGCACAGTAACCACCAGCTCGCCTGTCAACATGACGTATACAGTGGAGCAACAAGTGAGAGTGTTTGTCTCCTTGCTTACAGAGCCGGGCACAGTAACCACCAGCTCGCCTGTCAACATGACGTATACAGTGGAGCAACAAGTGAGAGTGTTTGTCTCCTTGCTTACAGAGCCGGGCACAGTAATCACCAGCTCGCCTGTCAACATGACGTATACAGTGGAGCAACAAGTGAGAGTGTTTGTCTCCTTGCTTACAGAGCCGGGCACAGTAATCACCAGCTCGCCTGTCAACATGACGTATACAGTGGAGCAACAAGTGAGAGTGTTTGTCTCCTTGCTTACAGAGCCGGGCACAGTAACCACCAGCTCGCCTGTCAACATGACGTATACAGTGGAGCAACAAGTGAGAGTGTTTGTCTCCTTGCTTACAGAGCCGGGCACAGTAACCACCAGCTCGCCTGTCAACATGACGTATACAGTGGAGCAACAAGTGAGAGTGTTTGTCTCCTTGCTTACAGAGCCGGGCACAGTAATCACCAGCTCGCCTGTCAACATGACGTATACAGTGGAGCAACAAGTGAGAGTGTTTGTCTCCTTGCTTACAGAGCCGGGCACAGTAATCACCAGCTCGCCTGTCAACATGACGTATACAGTGGAGCAACAAGTGAGAGTGTTTGTCTCCTTGCTTACAGAGCCGGGCACAGTAACCACCAGCTCGCCGGTCAACATGACGTATACAGTGGAGCAACAAGTGAGAGTGTTTGTCTCCTTGCTTACAGAGCCGGGCACAGTAACCACCAGCTCGCCTGTCAACATGACGTATACAGTGGAGCAACAAGTGAGAGTGTTTGTCTCCTTGCTTACAGAGCCGGGCACAGTAACCACCAGCTCGCCTGTCAACATGACGTATACAGTGGAGCAACAAGTGAGAGTGTTTGTCTCCTTGCTTACAGAGCCGGGCACAGTAACCACCAGCTCGCCTGTCAACATGACGTATACAGTGGAGCAACAAGTGAGAGTGTTTGTCTCCTTGCTTACAGAGCCGGGCACAGTAACCACCAGCTCGCCTGTCAACATGACGTATACAGTGGAGCAACAAGTGAGAGTGTTTGTCTCCTTGCTTACAGAGCCGGGCACAGTAACCACCAGCTCGCCTGTCAACATGACGTATACAGTGGAGCAACAAGTGAGAGTGTTTGTCTCCTTGCTTACAGAGCCGGGCACAGTAACCACCAGCTCGCCTGTCAACATGACGTATACAGTGGAGCAACAAGTGAGAGTGTTTGTCTCCTTGCTTACAGAGCCGGGCACAGTAACCACCAGCTCGCCTGTCAACATGACGTATACAGTGGAGCAACAAGTGAGAGTGTTTGTCTCCTTGCTTACAGAGCCGGGCACAGTAATCACCAGCTCGCCTGTCAACATGACGTATACAGTGGAGCAACAAGTGAGAGTGTTTGTCTCCTTGCTTACAGAGCCGGGCACAGTAACCACCAGCTCGCCTGTCAACATGACGTATACAGTGGAGCAACAAGTGAGAGTGTTTGTCTCTTTGCTTACAGAGCCGGGCACGAGCGATGGCAGCGCGGGCACAGTAACCACCAGCTCGCCGGTCAACAAGAAAAGAGTCTTCAGCGGGTAAGTCACGCGACATTCTTATCTTACGAGGATAACCAATCAGGGACTGGGCTACTGCGCATGTGCCGCCATTGATTGCAATTGTCAGTTCGGAACCTAACGTGATATGGCCTAATCTTTGGTTATAAGTATAACGCAGTGACGTGGACGTATGTGTAAAGCCTGTAGTACACGGTCAATCTTTCATCCAACTCATTGAATTCAAGGACAAAAGCGCATGGATTAATAATTTCTACTATTGTATTTCACTACATACTGACTGTTTTTGATGCGCTTTTATCCTTGAATTCAAGAAGTTGGATGAAAAAGTTTGACCGTGTCGGTCAGTTCGTGAACTGCTCGTTGTATGAAACTAGCAATGACGAGTATGTCTGCGGTTTCTTTGGCTATCGTATTGTCAATTGACATTATTGTAAATAGTTGGTCCTAGGTTATTAAAATAATCTTGGTGATTGACTGATTGGCCTAATATATGATTGGCTTTGCTAAACGAGCTCTAACCAAAAGATTATGAGCGGTTTTCTCTAACTTTATGTCAAGAACTTACATAGAGTATATACGAAAAACGCAAGTCCTGAGGCGTATACGTGGTTCTCATGCTCTGACGCCGGCGTACAGCGGAAACATCGTACGTCTATTTGCCCAACGACGAACGCTCGCTGGCGCTGGACATGAGACCCAGCAGTAGGCGTTACTCCGCGCGTAACGCGTCGTTTGTGTACGCGACCTTTGCACAGTGCGTGTGCGTAGGTCCGCGTATCAGTGACGCGTCGTTTACGCGGAAAGCGCCTCCGACTCATATCTCCGTTCTGTCCTCGGATCTTTCCACGCATTAATTAACGCAGTGTAATCCACTGTAAATGTTTCACAGTTTCCGGCTCCGCTCAAGTAAATGAAATTCACTGCGCTACATTTATTGAGCTGTCATAGGGGGCATTCCGTAACTCGCTGACACAGCGCCACAGCGCGCTGAGACCATTCCGAAAGTAGCTGAGAGTGCTACGCCGAGTAGTCCGAAACGCGCCGAGAGAGCTGTCTCAGCGCGCTGTGAACGCTGGAGGTTTTCAGTCTGGCGTTCTCAACGTTTTAGGGGATTGTGGGATATTCAATATGGCGAAAACTGAAATCACGATTCAGGTGGTCCGTGTTGCAAGACAAGCGCGCCAAACTGAGTGCACCGTTCAACACAACCTGCAACTTGGGAGTTTTTATTTTTTAAGAGCGTTCGGAAGCCGTGGTTTTACCTGTTTTCTCTGCCGTAAACAGATGTTTGGCAGTAAACTGATTACTCGAAAACTAATAATGGGATATTCATAAATTTACACCTTCTTATAGAGAAATATTAGATCTAGGCAACGTTAAACGAATATTTATGAAAAGTGAAACCACAAATTTAATAAAAATTATTGAAAATGTTGCTTTTGTCAAAATTGTTGACTTTTCTTTGTAACTTTGATTACAGCTTGTGGGTGTTTGACGTGAGCTAGAATAAAAATCGATTTTGTGTTGCCTAGAAAATATTGTTGGTAATAGTAAAATAAATTCTTGCACACATGATGATAAAAATAAAATGTTATATCGGTTTACTCCCACATGTCTGCACTTCCTCAAATATGACAGTTTACGCGAGGTTTTTCCCCACCGAGTTCAAGACTTTGCCACGGATAGCTCCACGGTAGTTCGTTCTCACCAAACAAAAGACGAAGGTCTCCCCTCCCAACAGACCGTTACTAATTTGCGGTGGCTACCTGCATCTCAAGGGTTGCGAGACACAGTGGGATTCCATGAAAAAGGATGAATATTAATTAGGGTGTCGTAACAAGATTAATTTATTTTCGATTTTGAAAGTGAAACTAATACTGGTCTCAATATCTCTTCGAGACGGTAACAAAACTTTTTGAAATTTTGTTGTAGCTCAAAATCAAGTGGGTGAGTGTTTGTGCGATATTCTTTCGTGACACTACACCCAAGCCACCTCTACCTTCATTCCCCTGATATGTGTTCGATTATTAGCGGGGTTTGTTTTTTATGTTCTGGTTTTTACTATTATTCTTACATAGTCACAGAGGTTTATAAATGGGGAGGGAGGGGGGGGGGGGCACAATTATTTTCAGGACACTTGAAGAAGGCACCAATGGGGGGGGGGGGAGAGAATGCCCCCCACATAATAGCACAACATGCAATATAAACACGTGAGTAATTTTAAAGTGTAAATTTTAGGAGTAAGATTGTCTCTTGATTGGGATAGTTTCACAGAATTCTTTGTGAATATTTAAAAAAACAATGTATTTTAGTCTACCCGCTTAGTTACAATTAAGTACTGATTTTCAGTGTAATCAGTAAATACTATTTATTATGTGCTTTGTTGCCTTGACGGCTACTAAGCCACCTTTTACATGAACACGAGTATTAACAGTCAAGTTCCGAACATAAAAAACCCAGCCCGAACCAGGAATCGAACTCTGGATATTCTGCATTGGAAGCAAAAATAAACCAACTGTTATTATGAATGTATACTATTGCAATGAAATCATTGATATACTCGGAAAGAAGTGGTAAGTCGCATAGTCAAAATCTGGGCGGTAGGGAACAGGCGAGGTTAGGCTGGTTAGCTGAAACCCGCCTTCAAATGGGGCTTATCACAATGTCTAATGGCAACACTATCCACAAATACGTGTATCATTTGGCGGGTCATTTGAGTCCTTTTCAAAAAGTCTTTCGGACGCCGGGATAGAATCTAAGAAAACGGACTGCCGCGGAGAATCCGAGACGTATATGGTCACCTTGAAATAAATGAACTTTTGATGTTATTATCACGTTTCTGACATCTTTAAAATTGTTCATGATTGAATTATTTTTGTCAGCAAATAATTGGGAATTGTGTTCATTTTGTCAGTGGTGATAGGCTACTTATGGTCAAAATAATAGATGCCCCCTCTAGCCTCATTGTGGTAAAAAGAAGAAAGAAAAAGCCCCCCCCCCCCCCCCCACCACTGCCCCCCCGCGTACGCCTATGACTCTCACACACGGCGTTTTATTTCCAACATCGGCGTATGTATTTTGGTATTTTGGATTTTAAAAACTAATGTAACATTTTTAGATGGTCTGTATTGAACGAGTTCATATTTCAAAAAAAAAATTATAAGAAATAAAAATAAGGAATCGCATTACATTTACGAATTTCTATTGTCAAGATAAGTATGTATCATTGTAATAACTTGTTTTGTGAAATTGACTTCCAGTGCTTTCAAATTGGATCGTGTCAAAAGAACGGATTCCTAGAAATACAGATCGCGTCTGCTATGTAGACAGATAAGAGAAAAATAGCTCTGGAAGAGGGCGAAGTAATTACATCGGTGTATCAGTATGCGAGATAAGGAAACCCAATAAATGAGGGGTGGAGGGGGTGTTTCAATAGTAGAAACGTAAAATTGTTGTGGAAAAGCTCAAATTGTTGTGTGCCTAAAGTGACAGTTCAGGCGTGTATATTGTTGTACAGTGTTCGTGGTGACGTACTGTTCGGCCACCCTCGGCTTCGGTTACTGTGTGTACTGTATACATATTGGCCTAGTGACAGTTCAGGCGTGTATATTGTTGTACAGTGTTCGTGGTGACGTACTGTTCGGCCACCCTCGGCTTCGGTTACTGTGTGTACTGTGTACAAATTGGCCTAGTGACAGTTCAGGCGTGTATATTGTTGTACAGTGTTCGTGGTGACGTACTGTTCGGCCACCCTCGGCTTCGGTTACTGTGTGTACTGTGTACATATTGGCCTAGTGACAGTTCAGGCGTGTATATTGTTGTACAGTGTTCGTGGTGACGTACTGTTCGGCCACCCTCGGCTTCGGTTACTGTGTGTACTGTGTACATATTGGCCACGTGACAGTTCAGGCGTGTATATTGTTGTACAGTGTTCGTGGTGACGTACTGTTCGGCCACCCTCGGCTTCGGTTACTGTGTGTACTGTGTACATATTGGCCTAGTGACAGTTCAGGCGTGTATATTGTTGTACAGTGTTCGTGGTGACGTACTGTTCGGCCACCCTCGGCTTCGGTTACTGTGTGTACTGTGTACATATTGGCCTAGTGACAGTTCAGGCGTGTATATTGTTGTACAGTGTTCGTAGTGACGTACTGTTAGTGTTCGGCCACCCTCGGCTTCGGTTACTGTGTGTACTGTGCAGTGGCGTAACGGAAATTGCCCGGGCCCCCCCGCAAGAATAGTTTCGGGCCCCCTATATGGGGTTAGCACAACGAAATACATTTCAACTTGAGCTCTAATACCCCCACACAGTCATCTTAAATTAGTATTATCACAAGAATGGGTTTCGGCGTCTAGCATTCTTATGACTGGCAAGCCCGTCCGTGTTCAACTGCTTGGCCTGCTCACAGTTCACACTTGAGGCATGCTGCATGTGCTGATACTCAAATAGTGTTTGCTCTTCCTCAAATATGTGTTATTTTAAAATCTGAAAATTACTTTTCGGTATGTTGCTACTGTGACCAGAATAGTAAGAAATAGCATAAGGGACAGTGGCGTATCGAGGAATTCACTGTGGGGGGGGGGGAGGGTTGAACATCCTAAGCAAGAAGGGGGTCTGGGGCGAAAGTCACAGCCGGCGGAGGTCAATTCGCCGAAGGCGAATTTTTTCTTCATATGTGACGTTTTACAAGCCTGTAAAGTGTAAACACGCTTCAGAATCGGGACAATGATACAAAATCCCCGTCCGGGCCCGTGGTAGTATTTGGCCGTGCGGTGAAATTCCACGTAGGGTAAGCTCTTCACTGGTGGACACCGCACGAGACCTGGGGCCATGTCCCAGCCATTTGAGCGAATTTCCGTTAGAGTTTTACAGCGAGTTTTATGACGGTTTTCATGCAGTAACAGGCATTATAAAAACAATTTATAGCTGATGATTAAATTTTAAGTTTTACAATAATTCCACCCATAAGCGTTTTTAAATATATTCCTTCAAAATTGTCCCATTCCTCTAACCTCTTCCCCCGTATGGCCCCGGAGAAGAACTGATCCGAGTTGACAACATTTGAAATTTTATGACGAAAAAATAAGATCTGTATGTCTGGCGAGCCGGGCCCCCCTACACAGCGGGCCCCCCCGCTTCGCGGGGGCGGCGGGGGTCTCCTTTACGCCACTGGTACTGTGTACATATTGGCCTAGTGACAGTTCAGGCGTGTATATTGTTGTACAGTGTTCGTGGTGACGTACTGTTCGGCCACCCTCGGCTTCGGTTACTGTGTGTACTGTGTACATATTGGCCTAGTGACAGTTCAGGCGTGTATATTGTTGTACAGTGTTCGTGGTGACGTACTGTTCGGCCACCCTCGGCTTCGGTTACTGTGTGTACTGTGTACATATTGGCCTAGTGACAGTTCAGGCGTGTATATTGTTGTACAGTGTTCGTGGTGACGTACTGTTCGGCCACCCTCGGCTTCGGTTACTGTGTGTACTGTATACATATTGGCCTAGTGACAGTTCAGGCGTGTATATTGTTGTACAGTGTTCGTGGTGACGTACTGTTCGGCCACCCTCGGCTTCGGTTACTGTGTGTACTGTGTACATATTGGCCTAGTGACAGTTCAGGCGTGTATATTGTTGTACAGTGTTCGTGGTGACGTATACTGTTCGGCCACCCTCGGCTTCGGTTACTGTGTGTACTGTGTACATATTGGCCTAGTGACAGTTCAGGCGTGTATATTGTTGTACAGTGTTCGTGGTGACGTACTGTTCGGCCACCCTCGGCTTCGGTTACTGTGTGTGTGTGTACTGTGTACATATTGGCCTAGTGACAGTTCAGGCGTGTATATTGTGGTACAGTGTTCGTGGTAACGTACTGTTAGACGATTGTGCTACAGGATTATCATCGCTTGTGTCCAGTAACTAATTTCTTGATTGCTGAATGGTAAGCTCACAAAATAAGTCCTGCTTACGCTGATATGTATTATATGATACTATAGTACTTGATAGGTCTACTCGAGCTAGATATAGAATTTAATTGTATGTAGGAAACTTGCCATATGAGAACTTACTGTATTCAGCTGACTAAATGAGACATAAGGTTTGATAATAGTGGGGAGGCAATATCCAAATTCTCTATCTGTACGACTCAATCCCAGTATTCGCCATTTCTTTGGCTATCAGAAAACGCTTGTAATTACCCTAGTCAAGATTGCTGGGCGCAGGTATCGAAGCGGTGACCACGTGAAGACTAAAATAATAAGTATGTTAGCCTACAAATGTGTATTGAAATGTTTCCAGATATATTGGCAATAAATAGGAATAGTTGTAATAACAATAATAATAATAATGATATTAATAGTAATAATAATAATAATAATAATAATAATAATAATAATAATAATAATAATAATAATAATAATAATAATAATAATAATAATAATAATAATAATAATAAAAACAACAGTAATAATAATACCATCGACAACTGCTAAAGAATAAAGTAGAATTATTACAAGCACGCGTGGAACAGTACTTACCGCTTTACAAATATCTTATTTATTATGATTCGTTTGCCTGGCGACGAATGAGGAAAAGATTTATGAAATACGAAAATGTTGTTCTGGTCCGTCTTTAGAAATGATAATTGGGATGTTAGGTCAGTGGAGCGCGATGACTGTCGCCATGCCAGGTAGACTGGACAGGTTCTGTCATTGTGTATAAAATCCCAATGGTTCTGTCCTGATCGTACGTGTTGGCTAGGGGTGGGAGGGGGCAGATGTGAGGAGTTCGTTGGCTCAAGGTCAGTAAAGTAGTACTATTACTTTACCGACCCTTACGGTGGCTACTTCCAATAGTCACCGCAGAAATTGACAGCGCCCTTCCCTGCCGAACGCTCTTAATTTTAAAATGAGTTATGACATGACAAAGCCATTAGCAGTTGCTTTCTGGGGGCGCATTTCGAAACTCGCTGAGGTCGCTGTGGCCACAGCGCGTGTTAGCGCAGTGAAGCGTATGGTTTTGCTCCAGGTTTCGGAATGGCCTAAGCACTATATGAAAAATGGCTGACCCTAGAGCTGTCAGTATGACAGTTCAGGCTATAATCGATAATTCTAGCTCTGACGACGATGAGGAAGCTTTCAACATTATTTTCAATTATAGAGCAGTCGATTAAGATGTTCACATTTCATGCAACGTTAATTTTGTTGAAAATGTGGTATTTTTATACTCGGCGACTACTTTTAAACAGAACTTTAGGTTAAGTGCGCCTACTTTTGAACATGTGTTATCGATCATTGCCCCCGCTATCGGCAATTATGATACATCTACTAGGAGACCTGCCTATTTAACCCAGAAAGCAACTGCTAATGGCTTTGTCATGTCATAACTCATTTTAAAATTAAAAAATAAACTCCCAAGTTGCAGGTTGTGTTGAACGGTGCACTCAGTTTGGCGCGCTTGTCTTGCAACACAGACCACCTGAATCGTGATTTCAGTTTTCGCCATATTGAATATCCCACAATCCCCTAAAACGTTGAGAACGCCAGACTGAAAACCTCCAGCGTTCACAGCGCGCTGAGACAGCTCTCTCGGCGCGTTTCGGACTACTCGGCGTAGCACTCTCAGCTACTTTCGGAATGATCTCGCGCGCTGTGGCGCTGTGTCGGCGAGTTACGGAATGCCCCCTGGGTGAAATAGGCGATCTCCTAGTGGATTTATCATAATTGCCGATAGCGAGGGCAATGCTCGATAACACATGTTCAAAAGTGTGCGCACGTAACCTAAAGTTCTGTTTAAAAGTAGTCGCCGAGTATAAAAATACCACATTTTCAACAAAATTAACGTTGCATGGAATGTAAACATCTTAATCCACTGCTCTATAAGTGAAAATAATGTTGAAAGCTTCCTCATCGTCGTCAGAGCTAGGATTATCGATTATAGTCTGAACTGTCATACTGACAGCTCTAGGGTCAGCCATTTTTCATAGTGCTGAACCCGTTCCGAAACCTGGAGCAAAACCATACGCTTCACTGCGCTAACACGCGCTGTGGCCACCTCAGCGAGTTTCGGAATGCGCCCATAATTGTGCCTCAGTGGCGTAACTCAAAATTACGGGGCCCGTATGCAAGTTGGATGTTTGGTGCCCCACTTTTTTAAGGGTTGAAAACTAAAATGTTGCATAGTGATCTAAGTTAATAGTAGGAATTGATTTATTTCTTGTCTAGCACAAGATTGCTTACGTGTATCACGTTGATTTGAGTTGTGTACGTTAGGATAGTATGTTTTGCTATTCCTTAACCTAATTTTTGTATAAAATTTGTATAGTAGCTACTTTCTCACACTTACCGAACGCCTACACCATATTCGGGGTTGCTGAAAAACGTGTTTCTCGTTGAACGTTGGCTGCAGCAAAATCTTCTATTATTAAATCAATGTTTGTGTTTCTTGATCTCTCAGACTTTATACTTAAAACTGCAAGCCCCACTAATCTTTCTTGGCTCATGGTACTTCGCAGATAGTTTTTCATTAGTTTTAATTTCGAAAACGACCTTTCTGCCGTGGCCACAGTAACAGGCAATATTGAAGTACAGACAGACAGAATGACGTAAAAACGTGTGGGACACTCGATAAAAAGCATAGTTTTCTACAACCAACAACTTGGACGAAAAAAAGAATTAATTTATGGTATTTTTTTCTCTCTCTCTTTTTGATTTAGTTATTCTTTGCGCTTTTGAGCACCACTCTTATACACACGAAAACTCATATTTTACTACTCATACACGTGTTCCGATTATCGTGCACCTTATTATACAAGAAGAAATTTTATTGCTTTTACTAAACGGGTAAATCGCTGTGTCAGGACTCAGGATACAAAGTTGGTCTATACTTCACACGAGTTACTCATTTCACGTAGAAAATACGCAAAATAAAAATTAATAACACACCTACACACTACAAATACTTTAGACACTCGGAAGATATCCATAAGAAAGCAGAAACACAACACAACACAGTAGCACTTTATACGTACCTATATCGAATCCGACCGAATCGTTTGACAGTTGTAAACAACAGCTAAAGTCATACTACATGGCAGAACGCGGTGGACAAATATGCTTACCTTTCTCGTTGGAAAAAGTGAAGGGGGTGGTTCCTATAGTCTCCATCATGAGCCTCGGGCTTTTAAACAGCTCTTGTTGACAAAAGTTAATGGAAAGATCACAATCATTTGAAATATGTGAATACTCTCTTATAAAAAAATATTACAAATCGGTGGTTGTCGAGGGGGGCCCTAGATCGCGGGGCCCGTGTGCACCGCACACCTTGCACCATAGGGAGTTACGCCACTGTTGTGCCTTCTCCATAGTTACTTCCGATTTCATTTTCGATCCGTGGTGAAACCAAAGATTGTGAAACCATTAACAACTTGTATCATGAATTAAATTATTGTTTCCATTGTTTAGTTCAAAACAATTAGAATACAACTTTAATGTGTGTACACAAACTTGAATACAACTAAAATATAAAATGTCACCATTTCTCGAGCCTTGTCTGCTTTGTCTCTCATGCATCACATGTTTTTCGAACGCATATTATTCTCAAGGTGTTTTCCATTGGCGTATCCGAGAAGAAGAGTTGTTATCTTGTACCTGCAGTTATCGTCTTGTATTTATAAGTTTCCGAACACGTCAGATAAAGTATTTCTTCAGTCGTGAAGGAACCATCTTGGGATGTGTTGCATGGACAATAACGAAGTCGCCAAAGAGTTTCGTTAGCATCAATGTTCAAAGGGAAGGGGTAAGATATCTTACTTGCTTTTCTGTTATTGTGACGTGTTTTCAGTTAACTCAGGTGAATCTGGGTTCTAGTCCCATCTGGGACAAACCTTGATTGAAATTAACATCACATTATATATAACATACCTTATCTATGGCCAACCAGTGATCGGTGTTTTGAATTTAGTCCTTTGCATAACGAGAATAGCGGTATAAAATTTGGGTCCAAGGGTGACATATATCAAATGAAAGTTTGAAACAAGCACTTTTCATACAACCATGATATACCTCTGGCAAATCCAACTTTCGTTCTCAAAACTAGGGTCAAATGTCAAATTCGTAATTTTTAAATAATTTTTAATTAAATAATGAAAAATGCTTGCAAGTTTAAACGTTCATTTTTTGTAAACTAAATGTATTATATTTCTTTAAAAAAAAATCCAGTTCCCACTTTTTTGACCTTGATTGGGGTCAATTTCCTCAAAATGGGTGATTTATAAAATTTCTTCGATTTATTGGCCAATATTCATAATAATATTATGTCGTAATCTTAAGAGAATATAATTATTATATAACTTATAAACTATTTAAGTTTATTACTGAATTTCTATCAAATGTCCTCAGCAATCAGGGTATTCCTGAATGGGTGTGCTACTGAAACAAAATTCATTTTTAGAAAAGAGCATGACCATGTTCAGATACGTGATGTGATAGTATGATATGATATTTACCTTAGCAGCCACTGTCTAGTCGTCAAATTAATCAAAACTTAAGTCAAAATCAATCATAATTAAAGTCGTCAGATTAATCACCATCATCCTTCTGACTCACTGGAATTCTCATGCGGGGTATACCGATAT
This sequence comes from Isoperla grammatica, assembly GCA_945910005.1. NCBI lineage: Eukaryota > Metazoa > Arthropoda > Insecta > Plecoptera > Perlodidae > Isoperla > Isoperla grammatica. The sequence continues at coordinate 58,573,940 of OX246739.1, read as the reverse complement.
TTGTACAATCGTTCAGCTTACAAGAGTGGGTACACTTCAGTTGATTGGCCAACCGCCAAACACTCGGCATCTTGCAAACACGGTAACAGTTACAGAATAGGAGATCCATAACGGTCAAAGGTGCTGGAGTTCTAACCATCCGCTCGATGCTCAGATCTTGTTCTGCAATCTGCCGTGGTTTTCCATCCAGTCACTCGGAATACGGATCAGGAACATCAGGGTTGGCTTCCAAGTTCCAAGCTAGATCGCTTTTTGGTTGATAGCTTTCTCCGCAGGATATGAAGCGTTAGACAATCGTTACAAGGTGGTAGCTGATTAGACTTGATATCACCACACTTACTTCTAAAAAGCTCGTAGCGCAGCTGGTTGACGCATGACACAGTCGTGTCAAAGAGCAGAGTTTACAGACAAACGCTTCGAGTTTTTTTTATTGGCATGGATAGAAACTCTCCAATCCTGACCCAGCTTGCTTAGCTTGGCACAGAAATGCAGGTGTTTTCTCATGGTACTCAAAGTTATTTTTTTCCCTTTACCACTGAATGAGCTCACTCAGGTTGGAACTCAAAGTCGTCCCCTACACCTAGATGCGCCCGTTGTTGACAAGGTAACAATTTCATACATGCTATTTCCCATATAGAAAACAAATCCATAGGAACAGTGGGTGCCTCTAGGTGTAGGGGCCGACTATAAATTCCAACCTTAGTCACAACCAGTGCATGGAGGTCAGGGACGGTATTGCACACTTCGATCCCAAAGAACTCGCTAGTTTTTACACATCAGCGAAGTGCGTTCGATTTTTGGTGGTCAACCAGCTGCGCTTCGAGCTTTTAGAAGTGTGGTGATATCAAGGTTAATCAGCTACCACCTTGTAACGATTGTCTACTGCGTCATATCCTGCGGCTCCAAGCTATCAACCAAACAGCGATCTAGATACGTTGTTTGGAAGCCAACCCTGATGTTTCTGATCCGTGTGACTACTGACTATGGATGGAAAACCACGGCAGAACAAGATCTGAGCATCGAGCGGATGGTTGGAACTCCAACACCTTTGACCGTTATGGATCTCCTATTCTGTAACTGTTACCGTGAAATAGTTACCGTAAAAAAGTAGCATTCTGAGATTTATGTGTGGAATTTTCAATTATCGCCAAGTTAACTAGTTAAATGCTATCTATTTTCAATTCGAGGTTCAGTTAGGCCTATTCTGTTAGTATCCTTGTAATGAGATAGTGTATTGTGTTTATAGGATACATTATCTTTTATGTACCAACTTTGGTGTTGATATTTCCTTGATTTGCGTTTGTATTTCTTTCCGATTTTTTGTTATTTCTTGGATAGGTATGTTTGGTGTTTTTATTCGCGTTAACTTTGTACTGCTTGACCTTTTGATTTCATCGTTTCTGCCTTGTCAGTATTTTTTGTTTTATCCATGTGCATTGAATAGTGGTTCAGTGGTTGACCCCTCGTTCTACCTATGTAGCAGACCGCAAGTGTGTTGTGTGTTGCAGGAGGAAATGGCTGCCACCGCCGTTACGCAAGCTGAGCCAAGGGAAGGTAGAAAAAGGCGCCGCCTCCTCCGCCCCCGATCGGCCTCCCCCCAAGAAGGCAGCCGATAAGCGTTACAAGGTAGGAGTCACATCACATCATGCTCGTGCTAAACTAGTTCCACAGCAACACAGTGCAAATGAATTAGCTGGAGCCAATCTGTGCATGGGCGGCTTTTCAAATACTGACATTTGGTTGGCCAATATTCAGTCATCTATACCGTTACTGTGGAGTGTAGACATCATATGTTACACGATGCGTGTCGCGCTGGCTTACTGCTAGATCACTAGTTGCTAGTTCGATTCCTAGCGCAGGTAATCTTGATGGAGGCGTAGAGCTATTAAAAGTATTAGTGCTAGTATATAGGCCTATATATACCTTCGATCCGATAGACTGTATCGGGAATCGAGTAACTTACATATCAATGGAGATTTTCGTCTAATGTAACTGAGCCGGACAGTCTACCCCTGTCGAAAAGTATCAAGGTAACCATCGGCTTTACGTTCCATCCGAAAGGACGGTGTAACTTTGACCTGATATAGGTTTCTCCACTAACCTGCTCGGCAGTTCAGGTTAGTGGAGGAACCTATATGACTGGTCAAAGTTACACCGTCCTTTCGGATGGAACGTAAAGCTGATGGTCCTCTTGGTACTTTTCGACAGCAGTAGGCTTCGTGCCGGTACCAGGCTTCCCCTCCTCCCTTCTTCATTATCATTTATCAATCATCACTCATCAGGCTAAAGAGGGCATTGTGCCCTACAATGGCCTTAATTATAATAAATAAATAAATTAAATGAGTGAATGAATAGATGAATGAATGAATAGATGAATAAATAGATAGATAAGGGATTGAGTTCGTAAGACGCAGCCCGTGTACTCTGGTCGACATGTCAGTCAAGGGTTGTAAAGATATCCGATTATTTCGTGAGTTCCTGGTTTGCGTGAATCTTTTAAGCGTATGGCTAGATGAGAAATTTTTTTTAGCGTTTTAGGTTTTAGATCCTAAATCGGTGATCACGTGTTTTTGAAAACGTACAAAACGCCAATTTTACAAAAAATAAGATGTTCCCATTCCTTTAGAGTTTAGAGATGTAATTAAGAAATGCATTGTGAATCGTAGGTACAATATTATTGATTTTTAACATCTGCACATAATTTTCCATTAGAAGTGCAAGAAACGCCCTCATATTCAAGGTTTTGACGAAAAGAAAAAACAGATGCTACAGAATGCTAAATTTAGAGAAAATTAATGCTAAACAGACGTATCTCTATCTACCTATGGCCTATGTCTTGGTCCCTGACGTTTAGCGCAGCGTAGGCCACAGTACGGTGATGTCTCGCTACTCAGCTCAGTATTATGAAGATATTTGCAATCGAACAAACGCGCGGAATGTGTCCTTGGGTTGGTTCTGCGGCTGACTCACCTTCCCGCAATAGAGTATTCGCACTTTCGTACAGCATTAATGGCCTTCGTCTCGTCATCAGAATACTATTGCTTTTATATATTTTTTTTAATATTATTAATAGTATTTTCCAAAACTCATCGTTTCTTGAATTGAATGTGTTTGTTTTTGTGTACTGATCGAATTTGAATGTGTTTTATACGGATACCGAGGTTGTGAAAAAAAATATTGATAGAATACAAGTAAACCAAAGTCACAAGATTCCAGAATTTAAAACAGGTATGTCAAGTGTATGCGTGGTGCAAGGACAGGACGCACAACATGTTCTTTATGATGACGGAATCATGGCACCGTGAGACTATTGTTGGTGTGATACACTACTGGCCGCGTATCCCGACCGCGATTAAGTTATATCTAGGAAACAATCGGTTATCAGATAATTGAACGCTATCGTTGACGTCACAACTAATTGCCTCGATAGATAATAACATTATTAATACACCCATCGAATTGCACCCTTTGCTTCCTCTACTCCTGTTGCACAAGCCAGCCAGGACTGTGTGAATTGCAATGGTTTCGACAGTCACTTGTTTCCCTTTGCTCCTTGCAAGCTTGAAGCGCCCGGATGCGAGAAGGCCGATATAGGGCCACAACACGGCCCTCTGCAGCCTTGCAAGCTTGAAGCGCCCGGATGCGAGAAGGCCGATATAGGGCCACAACACGGCCCTCTGCAGCCTTGCAAGCTTGAAGCGCCCGGATGCGAGAAGGCCGATATAGGGCCACAACAGGGCCCTCTGCAGCCTTGCAAGCTTGAAGCGCCCGGATGCGAGAAGGCCGATATAGGGCCACAACACGGCCCTCTGCAGCCTTACAAGCTTGAAGCGCCCGGATGCGAGAAGGCCGATATAGGGCCACAACACGGCCCTCTGCAGCCTTGCAAGCTTGAAGCGCCCGGATGCGAGAAGGCCGATATAGAGCCACAACACGGCCCTCTGCAGCCTTGCAAGCTTGAAGCGCCCGGATGCGAGAAGACCGATATAGGGCCACAACACGGCCCTCTGCAGCCTTGCAAGCTTGAAGCGCCCGGATGCGAGAAGGCCGATATAGGGCCACAACACGGCCCTCTGCAGCCTTGCAAGCTTGAAGCGCCCGGATGCGAGAAGGCCGATATAGAGCCACAACACGGCCCTCTGCAGCCTTGCAAGCTTGAAGCGCCCGGATGCGAGAAGACCGATATAGGGCCACAACACGGCCCTCTGCAGCCTTGCAAGCTTGAAGCGCCCGGATGCGAGAAGGCCGATATAGGGCCACAACACGGCCCTCTGCAGCCTTGCAAGCTTGAAGCGCCCGGATGCGAGAAGGCCGATATAGAGCCACAACACGGCCCTCTGCAGCCTTGCAAGCTTGAAGCGTAAACGGGGTTTAGGTGGTGAATTATTATAGGGGCAACTCAAATAGTTAGCAAAGCAATCCTCCTACTGTCCTATGACTCGGATCATTGTTGTTTATACAAATTTTCAGTAAAATATATTAAAATCAATGCGCCCAATGATAACGTTTTTCGTCCGTCAGCCACTTGTTTTACTGGTTTGGCACAAAATAATGTATTTATCAAAAGTAAACACAGGTAATCGTTTTCCAAAATAGTTAGCTAAGGGAGCGAAGCGAGCGTCTCCATAGACCTTTATGGCATCACTTCATTCTGTTTTTTTGTGTGTATTTGTTTCGTTTTTTGTTTTTATGTCTGTCGATAGCAGTCGAACGGAAAGTCCGATCAACTTGAATTTTGAACCATCCACAAACCTCGATGTGGATTGAAGGTGTGTAGTTTTGTGGCAAAAACGTGCGAAAAGTTACAAAGTTACATCATAGTTACTGTAAAAATATTTTTCTGAAACAAAATGGCGGCAAAATGTGAGATAACCATATTTGTATGAAGATTTTTCCGGTCACAAATATGTTTATTTCATGGCAATCTGATAAGTATTGGCAAAGTTACACATAAGTTACTCGAAAACATTTTTCTGAAACAAGTAACGGCAAAATGTGAGGTGGCTATCTTATAGTAAATTTTTGTCCGGTCACGATAAACTAACTTAGAAGCGTTCTGGTACGTATAAGAGGCAGAAATTACAATTCTATTTCTGTCAATAACTGTGGCGGACCGTGTTAAAAACACTAGACAGAATGACAACGAAAATTCTTAGCAACGCACGTTGAATGCAGTGCGCATTCAACAATGTCGGGAATATAATAGCTATGGAAATTAGAAACAAGTTTACAATGCGCATCTTGAATTGTTGTTAATTGTGGTTTTTATTAGCTTTGATAACTTTTTGCCAGAAAGTTCGTGGGGTATATGGACGCGCTCGCTTATCAGCG
>OX246739.1:58404201-58568409 GCA_945910005.1 Isoperla grammatica | reverse complement strand
ACCGATAGCATGCTTCTTAGTACGAACGTGTACTTCTACAAAATACCCTGCAATTAATTTTCTTGTGACTTGATGTGTAGAAAAGTTGCAATCTGTTTTGACCGGCACTGTCCGCAGTCGCCGAGTGTTGTGGCTGGTCTCGTATAACACAATGAGTGCTCTGTCTATCGGGAAGGCGCTATCGAGCTCAGAACCGATACAGCTGTACTACGCTATAGAAGAAAAATGCAGCAGAGCTGGCGAAGTTAATCTAGTAGAATAGTTAAATGTTCACTATTTTTTTTCTTGCATTGAAGCAACCTATATCAATTTTATTTTGCACATAACTGAATTTCATGCACTTATGACTCACTGGTGATTTTTTAGTTTTTCACCTGACTATCCCTTGAACGTGTGACAGCTGTACAATGCATCTGCCAAGTTAGCTGGCTTCTCTTCTCAAGGACTCGTTGGCCTCTCTATACTCTATAGGATAATGGACGTTAATCCAGGCAGCATCGTGCAGCATCTGCAAACGCTTATGACAGGTGGCCGGTGTCGTTATAGATCACTGACACACATCACTGTTTTCAGAACTGGTTTTAAATTACAATAATTTAAAAACGTTTTTCCCCAGAAGGGTTCACTTGCAGTTAACAATTTTTGGGCTAGTTATTACCAGTGGTGTATTCCTAAAATGTAAAGTGCCTAGACGGTCGAATTTACTTGTGGACAGGTGGTGGTGGGAGGAGGGATGGGGGGGGGGGGGGGGGGGGGGGGCGATGGCGATTGTTTTAAGTGGCTGTAAAAATAGTTTTCACAGAAATTTAACCTGAATACATGAAGACGTTGCGATAACATATTTTTTATTAATTACAGATATTGCGAACACAACTTGTGTGCTACATGGGTTCTTGAAATTTAAACAACAGTACTGTGAAAAAGCGCCTTGGCTAGTCTAGCCTCCAAATAAAAGAGCCTAGGCAGCGCCTATGCCCGCCTAGGCTCGAGTACACCACTAGTTATTACATTCAATGATGAGTATATTTTTTTTAGGTCGACAGACCATAGGCCTACTACGCGCACTAACGAGCATATACAACGTACACTTGCCGTTTGTGGAGTCTAATTACTTTGGTAAATATTATTTGTCATGTTTTGCGATTTTATTGCTTCTTATACAAACATAATATAGAAACATTGATGAGGGTTCAGCACTTATAAGATTAGTGATGTAAGGCTTGGGTACAAACGTTTGAGATGCAATGTCTAATAGTGGAGTGATGTATGTTAGCAATAACGAAACTAAATGTAGTTACATCCAAATCCGATATTGTGGGGATATTATCAGCACTTAGGTTGGCAGGCGTTGTCAGGACACATTCCAAGCAAGGCAGGAGAATAACTAGCAGGTACCGGGTAAAATCCTGCGTAGAGTTATGGCGTAGAGCGAACATCTCTTCTGAGAATTTTACAGCTATAACGACAGCAAATTGGTTGATACGTCGAGGCTAACAACATTAATATAATACTGCGGAGAATTGCTCTTGAAAACACAGGTTTTGCTGTGTTTGTTGATACAAGTGCAGCATTGTATTATTTACGGGAGTGCTAGTGTTCCCCCATGTCCTCGCCCTCAGAATAGGCGCGTAAACAATATTAGGTCACCACTACCACTAGAAACCACAGGGAGTTTGTTATGTTTTTGTAAGTATTACGTTTCCTGTCGAAGAAAGGTTGTCAATATTGGTATTGGATGGAAATGATTGTCTGTGTAAACTCAGTTTATCAGTTTGTATCTCTTGCAAAATATTGAGAAAAGTGACTTTGGTATACATGAGAATCGAATGAAGGTGTGTCAACTGTGATCGGGTTTTCCCATCACTTGACGAGATGTCTCGTGACACCACAGCGATTGCACCCGCCATCGTTTTTGTTTTTTTTTTTGTTCCGGAAATAAAACGATTTTTCCGGTGGCCAATCTCCTTAAATAAAATAAACATACGTTTGTATTTACTGCCTACCCACTAAGTTACAAGAACAATCTTGATCCTCCAACTTCCGTACCCACCCTCTAAAACCTTGGGACATTGCTTTTCGCTTACTGGACCGTTATTTTTATTTTGCTTCGCCGTATAAATTATGTACATATCAGTCTGTAGGCCTATAGTGTTAACATACGAATGTCTAATTCGGGAGGTCGCCGGTTCGATACCCGCTACTGGGCAATTCTGACTGAAGGTTTAGTAAGGTACTCAGTACCTTTAATGTTTACTGATCATTATTCAATTAGTGTCGTACACATTTGCCGTTGATCGCTACCATAAGGTGTTTGTTATCACAAATTTGTTTCCTAATGTATTTTCTAGTCAATTATTTCATTTTGAAGATAGAGTGTTTTGATATTTGAATTTAACGTTTTTTATGTTAAACAATGTGTTGTTTCTCAGTGTAGACGTTTGAGTTATCGGTCTGAACGTGTTTTACAAGCTTGACTCATGAGTAGAGGTGTTTGTTTTTCGCGGACCGCGAAATCGCGAAAAGTGTTGATAAAGAAGGGGGAGATAACAAAGTGTATATCAGTTGATAGGCACCTTAAAAACATCAAAATTTCACGGCGAAAATTCACGAAATCCGTCAATTTCCAGTCATAACATCGAAATTTAAATTTATTATTACAGTCAAACGTCATTAGAACACAATCGTGGAGACCTAATATTTTTTATTATAATGATGATTTTGTTATGAAGATCAACGATTTATTTTTGCTGAAATTCCGCGTCAAGCAGAGCAAACGAGTACAATTCTGAGGGATTTTACGTGACGGACAAGAAGATTCTTATGTGTTGTGACTGCCGCCTTTAATTCGACCGTAAAGACACACTAGACAAACACAGGTAATGGTAAATTAATACACTTCGTATTAACTAGTACTAGTTTGTACATACAATTCAAATACATTTTATAACATTAAAATTCCATTTTAATTTAAACATGTTTTTGGTGAAATTTATAGTAGAAAATCTCTCAAAAAGCATAACACCGCCATAACATTGAAATTATTAAATATTTAAACGAAATTTAAGAAAACATAACACCATTTACAAACACCTCTACTCATGAGTAGTTTTGTAAACTAGGAAAACGCTCCGCGTTGACAGATGATATTGAAAAAAAAAAATCATTTTAAAAAAACGTGTTTTTTTTATGTATTTCTATAAGTTAAAAATACAGCTCACTGGGTGAATGTTGATGTCAACTGACAGTCAAAATACAACCGGAAAGGGTTTTAATGGTTTTAAGATTTAATGGTTATAATTGCTTGGGCCTAAAAAGCAGTTATTTCTTTTTTCATGGAACTACGTTTTTAATTTAATATTCATAAAAAAAATGAAATTATATGTAGGAAGAAATTCTTGTAGTTGGATTGACAATATAAAAAATTGTGCCCCCCCCCCAGTTGAAGAATAAAGAAGCAAGAAATATTATAAAGATAGTATACCGTAGGTACTATTATAAATCCATGGTATGATTATGTCCCGCTTGTATGACACTGCAGTGGGCCGTGTGTGGTGGGGTTGGCGGCTTCTTATTGCGCACTTGAGCCCAACGGGTTGGCGGCTTCTCGTTGCGCACTTGAGCCCAACGGGTTGGCGGCTTCTTATTGCGCACTTGAGCCTAACGGGTTGGCGGCTTCTTATTGCGCACTTGAGCCCAACGGGTTGGCGGCTTCTTATTGCGCACTTGAGCCCAACGGGTTGGCGGCTTCTCGTTGCGCACTTGAGCCCAACGGGTTGGCGGCTTCTCGTTGCGCACTTGAGCCCAACGGGTTGGCGGCTTCTTATTGCGCACTTGAGCCCAACGGGTTGGCGGCTTCTTATTGCGCACTTGAGCCCAACGGGTTGGCGGCTTCTTATTGCGCACTTGAGCCCAACGGGTTGGCGGCTTCTTATTGCGCACTTGAGCCCAACGGGTTGGTGGCTTCTTATTGCGCACTTGAGCCAAACGGGTTGGCAGCTTCTCGTTGCGCACTTGAGCCCAACGGGTTGGCGGCTTCTTATTGCGCACTTGAGCCCAACGGGTTGGCGGCTTCTTGTTGCGCACTTGAGCCCAACGGGTTGGCGGCTTCTTATTGCGCACTTGAGCCCAACGGGCTGGCGGCTTCTTATTGCGCACTTGAGCCCAACGGGTTGGCGGCTTCTTATTGCGCACTTGAGCCCAACGGGTTGGCGGCTTCAGTTGCGCACTTGAGCCCAACGGGTTGGCGGCTTCTTGTTGCGCACTTGAGCCCAACGGGCTGGCGGCTTCTTGTTGCGCACTTGAGCCCAACGGGTTGGCGGTTCTTGTTGCGCACTAGAGCCCAACGGGTTGGCGGCATCTTGTTGCGCACTTGAGCCCAACGGGTTGGCGGCTTCTTATTGCGCACTTGAGCCCAACGGGTTGGCGGCTTCTTGTTGCGCACTTGAGCCCAATGGGTTGGCGGCTTCTCGTTGCGCACTTGAGCCCAACGGGTTGGCGGCTTCTTTGCGCACTTGAGCCCAACGGGTTGGCGGCTTCTTGTTGCGCACTTGAGCCCAACGGGTTGGCGGCTTCTCGTTGCGCACTTGAGCCCAACGGGTTTGCCGCTTCTTATTGCGCACTTGAGCCCAACGGGTTGGCGGCTTCTCGTTGCGCACTTGAGCCCAACGGGTTTGCGGCTTCTTATTGCGCACTTAGGCCAACGGGTTGGCGGCTTCTTGTTGCGCACTTGAGCCCAACGGGTTGGCGGCTTCTGATTGCGCACTTGAGCCCAACGGGTTGGCGGCTTCTCGTTGCGCACTTGAGCCCAACGGGTTGGCGGCTTCTTATTGCGCACTTGAGCCCAACGGGTTGGCGGCTTCTCGTTGCGCACTTGAGCCCAACGGGTTTGCGGCTTCTTATTGCGCACTTGAGCCCAACGGGTTTGCGGCTTCTTGTTGCGCACTTGAGCCCAACGGGTTGGCGGCTTCTGATTGCGCACTTGAGCCCAACGGGTTGGCGGCTTCTCGTTGCGCACTTGAGCCCATGGGTTGGCGGCTTCTTATTGCGCACTTGAGCCCAACGGGTTGGCGGCTTCTTGTTGCTCACTTGAGCCCAACGGGTTGGCGGCTTCTTGTTGCGCACTTGAGCCCAACGGGTTGGCGGCTTTTTGTTGCGCACTTGAGCCCAACGGGTTGGCGGCTTCTTGTTGCGCACTTGAGCCCAACGGGTTGGCGGCTTCTCGTTGCGCACTTGAGCCCAACGGGTTGGCGGCTTCTTATTGCGCACTTGAGCCCAACGGGTTGGCGGCTTCTTATTGCGCACTTGAGCCCAACGGGTTGGCGGCTTCTTGTTGCTCACTTGAGCCCAACGGGTTGGCGGCTTCTTGTTGCGCACTTGAGCCCAACGGGTTGGCGGCTTCTTATTGCGCACTTGAGCCCAACGGGTTGGCGGCTTCTTGTTGCGCACTTGAGCCCAACGGGTTGGCGGCTTCTTGTTGCGCACTTGAGCCCAACGGGTTGGCGGCTTCTGATTGCGCACTTGAGCCCAACGGGTTGGCGGCTTCAGTTGCGCACTTGAGCCCAACGGGTTGGCGGCTTCTCGTTGCGCACTTGAGCCCAACGGGTTGGCGGCTTCTCGTTGCGCACTTGAGCCCAACGGGTTGGCGGCTTCTTATTGCGCACTTGAGCCCAACGGGTTGGCGGCTTCTTATTGCGCACTTGAGCCCAACGGGCTGGCGGCTTCTTATTGCGCACTTGAGCCCAACGGGTTGGCGGCTTCTTATTGCGCACTTGAGCCCAACGGGTTGGCGGCTTCTTATTGCGCACTTGAGCCCAATGGGTTGGCGGCTTCTCGTTGCGCACTTGAGCCCAACGGGTTGGCGGCTTCTTATTGCGCACTTGAGCCAAACGGGTTGGCAGCTTCTCGTTGCGCACTTGAGCCCAACGGGTTGGCGGCTTCTTGTTGCGCACTTGAGCCCAACGGGTTGGCGGCTTCTTGTTGCGCACTTGAGCCCAACGGGTTGGCGGCTTCTTATTGCGCACTTGAGCCCAACGGGTTGGCGGCTTCTCGTTGCGCACTTGAGCCCATGGGTTGGCGGCTTCTTATTGCGCACTTGAGCCCAACGGGTTGGCGGCTTCTTGTTGCGCACTTGAGCCCAACGGGTTGGCGGCTTCTTGTTGCGCACTTGAGCGCAACGGGTTGGCGGCTTCTTGTTGCGCACTTGAGCCCAACGGGTTGGCGGCTTCTTATTGCGCACTTGAGCCCAACGGGTTTGCGGCTTCTTATTGCGCACTTGAGCCCAACGGGTTGGCGGCTTCTTGTTGCTCACTTGAGCCCAACGGGTTGGCGGCTTCTTGTTGCGCACTTGAGCCCAACGGGTTGGCGGCTTCTTGTTGCGCACTTGAGCCCAACGGGTTGGCGGCTTCTTGTTGCGCACTTGAGCCCAACGGGTTGGCGGCTTCTTATTGCGCACTTGAGCCCAACGGGTGGGCGGCTTCTTATTGCGCACTTGAGCCCAACGGGTTGGCGGCTTCTTGTTGCTCACTTGAGCCCAACGGGTTGGCGGCTTCTTGTTGCGCACTTGAGCCCAACGGGTTGGCGGCTTCTCGTTGCTCACTTGAGCCCAACGGGTTGGCGGCTTCTTGTTGCGCACTTGAGCCCAACGGGTTGGCGGCTTCTTGTTGCTCACTTGAGCCCAACGGGTTGGCGGCTTCTTGTTGCGCACTTGAGCCCAACGGGTTGGCGGCTTCTTGTTGCGCACTTGAGCCCAACGGGTTGGCGGCTTCTTATTGCGCACTTGAGCCCAACGGGTTGGCGGCTTCTTGTTGCGCACTTGAGCCCAACGGGTTGGCGGTTTCTTGTTGCGCACTTGAGCCCAACGGGTTGGCGGTTTCTTGTTGCGCACTTGAGCCCAACGGGTTGGCGGCTTCTTGTTGCGCACTTGAGCCCAACGGGTTGGCGGCTTCTTGTTGCTCACTTGAGCCCAACGGGTTGGCGGCTTCTTGTTGCGCACTTGAGCCCAACGGGTTGGCGGCTTCTTGTTGCGCACTTGAGCCCAACGGGTTGGCGGCTTCTTATTGCGCACTTGAGCCCAACGGGTTGGCGGCTTCTTGTTGCGCACTTGAGCCCAACGGGTTGGCGGCTTCTTGTTGCTCACTTGAGCCCAACGGGTTGGCGGCTTCTTATTGCGCACTTGAGCCCAACGGGTTGGCGGCTTCTTGTTGCGCACTTGAGCCCAACGGGTTGGCGGCTTCTTATTGCGCACTTGAGCCCAACGGGTTGGCGGCTTCTTGTTGCGCACTTGAGCCCAACGGGTTGGCGGCTTCTTGTTGCGCACTTGAGCCCAACGGGTTGGCGGCTTCTTATTGCGCACTTGAGCCCAACGGGTTGGCGGCTTCTTGTTCCGCATGCCCAGTTTGTTATTGTTGTGAATCATCACGGCCTTGATCGAGACCAAAACATTCACGGATTTTGCAATCGGACCGAGTTGAGCGATCGCTGAACTGATCTAATAGCTGTTGTTTTATTTAGGCGGGCCAAGATCGATCGAGTGGTCCCCTCCCCCCTTTTTATGACGAGGATTACCCACCGTGTTTTGTTTGTGTCTTGTGCGGATTAACTTCTGGTAGTTTTGTTTTGAGTTGACGAAGTAAACTGATGTAATTGTATGAGAGTTGTTTCGATGTCGTAAGAAACGTGGGTCTGTATGGTTGGTGTGATCTCCTGTCAACGTCTCTTACACGAAAGTTCACTTGAAATGCAAATTGTCTTCGTCGTCTAATGATTTAATTAATTTCAAGTAGATCTCACCCGTGTCAAACCTTCATTCAGTCATTTGGATCACTGCGTTGGGATACCGTGCATGCTCCATGAAGGTTAGTGGATACCTTGCACTTACATGTGTACGGCTGGTGCGTAGCGACCAGCAGTGCACATGCAGTGTAACATTTTGAGGGGGGTGGGGGCAGGTTACGCGTCGACTTGCCCCCCTCGCATCCACTATAATTATACGTTTGTGTTATTTTCCAGTGTAGCGTAGATCGCGGCGTTCTATTTTCTCAGTGTTTTTTGTGTGAAGTGTAGCACTTTCTATACATCTGCTCACGGGGGTCGTGTGAAGTGTAAGAAGTGTAGCACTTTCTATACATCTGCTCACGGGGGTCGTGTGAAGTGTAAGAAGTGTAACACTTCCTACATCTGCTCATGGAGGTCGTGTAAAGTGTAAGAAGTGTAACACTTCCTACATCTGCTCATGGGGGTCGTGTAAAGTGTAAGAAGTGTAACACTTTCTACATCCGCTCACGGGGGTCGTGTAAAGTGTAAGAAGTGTAACACTTTCTGTACATCTGCTCACGGGGGTCGTGTAAAGTGTAACGCTTTCTATACATCTGCTCACGGGGTCGTGTAAAGTGAAAGAAGTGTAACACTTTCTACATGTGCTCACGGGGGTCGTGTAAAGTGTAAGAAGTGTAACACTTTCTACTTCTGCTCATGGGGATCGTGTGAAGTGAAAGAAGTGTAACACTTTCTACATGTGCTTACGGGGGTCGTGTAAAGTGTAAGAAGTGTAACACTTTCTACATGTGCTCACGGGGGTCGTGTAAAGTGTAAGAAGTGTAACACTTTCTACATGTGCTCATGGAGATCGTGTAGCGTGTAAGAAGTGTAACACTTTCTACATCTGCTCACGGGGGTCGTGTGAAGTGTAAGAAGTGTAACACTTTCTACATCAGCTCATGGGGATCGTGTGAAGTGAAAGAAGTGTAACACTTTCTACATGTGCTCACGGGGGTCGTGTAAAGTGTAAGAAGTGTAACACTTTCTACATCTCACGGGGGTCGTGTAAAGTGTAAGAAGTGTAACACTTTCTACATGTGCTCACGGGGGTCGTGTAAAGTGTAAGAAGTGTAACACTTTCTACATGTGCTCACGGGGGTCTTGTAAAGTGTAAGAAGTGTAACACTTTCTACATGTGCTCAGGGGGGTCGTGTAAAGTGTAAGAAGTTAACACTTTCTACATGTGCTCAGGGGGGTCGTGTAAAGTGTAAGAAGTGTAACACTCTCTACATGTGCTCACGGGGGTCGTGTAAAGTGTAAGGAGTGTAACACTTTCTACATGTGCTCAGGGGGGTCGTGTAAAGTGTAAGAAGTGTAACACTTTCTACATGTGCTCACGGGGGTCGTGTAAAGTGTAAGAAGTGTTACACTTTCTACATGTGCTCACGGGGGTCGTGTAAAGTGTAAGAAGTGTAACACTTTCTACATCTGCTCACGGGGGTCGTGTAAAGTGTAAGAAGTGTAACACTTTCTACATCTGCTCACGGGGGTCGTGTAAAGTGTAAGAAGTTTAACACTTTCTACATGTGCTCACGGGGGTCGTGTAAAGTGTAAGAAGTGTAACACTTTCTGTACATCTGCTCACGGGGGTCGTGTAAAGTGTAAGAAGTGTAACACTTTCTACATCTGCTCACGGGGGTCGTGTAAAGTGTAAGAAGTTTAACACTTTCTACATGTGCTCAGGGGGGTCGTGTAAAGTGTAAGAAGTGTAACACTTTCTACATGTGCTCACGGGGGTCGTGTAAAGTGTAAGAAGTGTAACAATTTCTACATGTGCTCAAGGGGGTTCGTGTAGCGTGTAATTGTGTAAAATGTGTAACATCAAGGTAAGCAGATCGCTCATGAAAAACCGTATTCTAAGATATCAACTGTCAAACCGTGGTATTTTGGGTTCCATAATAAGGTAACACTATTAAAAAACTGATAGTACCTGAATATTGGGCTTATATTTTGAGACAATGGTTGGGATTATATATATATATATAATTGTGTGAGCATACGTAAGCGCGTACGTAAGTATATAGGTACGCGTGATGTGTAAACAAATGCCATTTTAGTATCGTAGCGACTCACGTTTAAAAGCGTACTCTAGTACTCTTGCACTACACGAAATAGGCCAATCAACCGAACAATTGTTATCCTACGTACTGTGGCAAGGCCAGCAGTGGCCTTGGTTGAGGTAGATAACAACAATGCCGAGCTAGACTGTACTCTCGGTTTACGAAGAAACCTGAGATCGCCCGTGAATGGGTTCCTGGACTAGTGACGACCGTAGTCTAGCAGTTAGCAGTTGGATACTGTCCATTGTGTAGGCGCATTGTGTAATGTTAATGTACTATTTGTTCGGTAATTTGTGTCACATAGTTGTGTTATGGTCAGTAGAAAATTAAGTTTCAATTATACAGCAAAACATTAACGTGTTTATTGAACGTTATATAGGCTAATAATAAAATAAGTTAAAACGAAACAGGTGTTTGCTATAACCATACAACTAAATACTGGATTAACAAAATTTGAAATATTGCAGTAACTACGGTAACAGTCACTCATAAGGACTTAAAAGTCAATATTTTTTAATCAGTGTTTAGTTCGTACGAAACTAAATGTTGGTTGGTAACTGTTTCAATATTGTAGCGTTACCAAGGCATAATTAATAAAACTATTACTTTTGTGGGTTTTTAATTAGCTATACTCATCCCCAGGACGGGTCCGGTTTTTAGCATTGTGCCCTGACTGCTCAGTCCTTTTCGTCCGTTTTTTAATCGGTAAGGTGTTTCCCTTCTGTAAGGGTTTTAATTTCCCCACACTGACGTCTGTTTCTTGAAGCCTGTTGTACCGTAGCAGGGTGCTAATTGACTGGGGAGATTTCCCTCCTCTGGTAATTTCATCCCTGGCTCTATTTTACTGAAAGATATCCCCGCCAGGGATGGCTAAATCCCCACCTCTGGACACCCACCTCGTCTCACTTCATATCAAGTGACTATCTCGTGTAACGTTGATAAATAATGCGTCAATTGACCAGTTTCCTTAACAGCGCTGCGGCGAGTTTTGGAAGCTCGCATATGACATAGCTACCATTGAAGACATAGGCGAAAAACCACTTATCTCGCTCTAGCTACGAAAATAATTTTTTTAGCGGGAGACTTATTTGAAACCATTTATGGGAAATACAATCCTACGTATTTTGAAAGTATTACGAAAAATCTACATGCAGCGATGAGGGAGTTAGTGATCGTAAATGATCTTCTTGCGAATGGCTGCTGCAGGAATCTCGTCTCTAAGGCGTGACCTTCTGTCGTATGAGCAGGCAGCAAGCATTTTAGGTATAGGAATTATTATTGCTGACTTTAACATCATAGGAAAAATGCCATCCTGTAATGATTTACTATATCAGTTAATTTAAATTTAATGTTATTGTTACTTAATGCCAGTTTAATTATATTTAGGTTAATTCCATCTTGCCATGGAGTAGAATCTTTTAATTTCTCTGAGATTATCCTCACGACAGTACATACTTCAACTTCTTTAAACTGTTCCATCATATCAGTCTCGTTAACTTTTACTAAATGTGTGGCTCTCTTGATATCTAGGCCTACATTAATATTGTCAACTATTTATTTTATACTGGTAATAAAAAAACTATTGAAACTTTCAGTTATAATTTCTTTGCCACAAATGTTTTTGCTTTTGAAATATAAGTCTTTAGTTTCTTCCCCTTGTTTACCTTTATATAATATTTTCAAAATCCTCCACATCTCTTTTAGTTGGTTTTTAAATTCAGATATTCAACCCAAGACAACCTTTCGGCACAAGCAAGGCACTCATAGCCAACCAGCGAACCGCCCGAGACAATAGCGCGCAAATACCGGTCGCTGATTGGCTACGAATACCTCGCCTGTGACGAAAGCATGTGGGGTTGCTAAACACCGCGCTACGCCGCGCGGCGGACTCGCTCGTGTGAAGCGGTCCTACGATTCCCAAATGTAGTGTGATATGGTCTATATGCATGATCTCTCTCGTTGTTGGATCATGGGCTTTACGTGCTTGGGTGTGACTGAGTTGTGCTGTGTAGTATGTGCGCTATCAGCAGCGGACTCGGAAGTCTGTGCAAGCAAACACAACACTTCTGTGGGACGGAGGAATGTTGACAACAATCACAGACACTGAGTTTGGCCACTGAGGGCGCTAGTGAAAACGAATGAAGCGCTCATGTCACGCAACTTTCTGATGAAGCAATATTGTTTGGGGGGCTAGCCTATAAGTGCTATTATATTTGAGTCTCCAGTGAAACAGTCTTTACCCCCAAAGAGCAACGTGTCATTCTGTTTCAGCTGCCTGTGGCGGACATGGGGAACAAGCAAGCAGGAGCATCCGAGGACGACGTCCCCCCCACCCCTCGGGCTCCCCTCCCCTACCTTGAGAACGGGGAGGAGGTCGAGGAGGAGGTGGAACTGCCTCCCCCCATGAAGCCTATCACCGAACCCCTCCTGGGGGCTGGTGCAGGGACAGATGAAGCTCAAGGGAAAAGGGTGAGTACATAGTGACGCAGTCTCACTTAGGTTTAATGTCAGGTGACAGTTTGGAAACATTTCCGTTTCTTTTGAATTTTATTGACAATGAAATAATCTGTCAATTCAATAATAGGACTGAAAACGTTTTCATGGTTCTCTTGTGAATGTATTGACCTTATTTTTATCCCCCTAATGTGTGCTAGGTTGGTTGAGTACTTGAAACCAGATGAAGGGTTGAATACAATACTATAGTATGAATAATTTGTATTACACAGAGTATAATTGTCTCCTCCACAACATAAAAAAATATGTACCTATTATATTTTATCATAGTGGTCCTTCATTAAAACTACTGAGATTGTGGAATCCATGCACAATGTGGTAGTGCTGTTATAGTACTACTTGTGCATACTGATCAAATATCTGTTGGAATTTCAAATAGTCCTCTTAGTAACATGTAGCCCCACCCACAGAGATAAATGGAGACCCCAAAAAGTATATATATATATATATATCAATATCAGTGGCGGTTCTAGCGTAAGGGCACAAGGGCACGTGCCCCCCTCCTGGGACTCACGGAAATATCTTTAATTATAAATTTATAAGTTATTATTTGGTACATCAAATACGTTGTTGTGGCAACTTTCCAATTTAAATTTCGATGAACATATATTCATTTTTTTGTGCACTTTGTTTATATTTGGGAGAATATTGGTCGTAGAAGTAATTTCATTGCTTGCGCCAGCTACGATTCTGCAGTGTCCACTGTCCAGGCTAAACAGCGTTGTGCCCTCGTATTTCAACAGTTCAGACCCCCAGGCACTGTTTGGAGCTAGACCCTTATGGACGAAATACATTGGCAGGGGGCACATCTAACGCGTAGCCACCACCGACACCGAAGCTGAGAGAGAAAAGAAACCCAACCAGGCCGAAGACCTTTTCTAAGAAATATCCAAGTAGATGTTTGAGTAAACACCAAGAACGATAATATAGACCTCGGCACGGACTTATTAGGGAGTCAAATGGTAGAAAATGTTACTTAAATTCAAAGTCTCCTTTTTTTAGTTTAGAAGTGTACCTGGCTAGAAAGACATGGCACTCCTTTCATTCAATAAGCGGATACACAACAAGGAGTGGTAACTAAAAAACGGTCATTTATGCTATTTTAAAAACTAAATTACTGGCGAAGTGTGTTGTTGTCACAGTATTGTCAGTCAGTAGGTATTCGGTTATCGTACGAGTGAGTTGTGTTACTGCCGTGTTCGCATTTGTGTATTATGTTTGTGTCGTAATATTGTAGTGTTTTCGTAAACATGAATTCTGTGGCGCATATTTTAAGTTGTGAACATCAAATTAGCTACGATCAAAAACTAAATGTTAAAAAACTGGGACCTCCCGTACCTCATCTTAATTTGGAGCAAACTTCGAAGGGAAAAAATAGAACTTATTGCCGAAAATTCCTAACTAGCTAGGTACCGGTACTCTCTGCCTTAGCCGTGCTGACAATTGAAAAAAATACTTATAAATACGATTCCTGACTTCAATAACGTCGTAATCGAGAGGTTTGCTCGAGACAAAAACAGAAGAATGGTATTATCTACCCGCTACCGATGGGTGAGTAACGTGTCGTACTTACATTTCCTTAGTAAATAAAATTCTACTTTTTTAGTGATGAGTAGGGGGGGGGGGGGGGGTTAAATTACGTTGTGCCCCCTGCAATTTGGATGTTACGAGCCGCCACTGATCAATATACTCTAGCAATGCCACACAGCACTATGATAGTAGTATGTGCACCAGTGCTCAACTTGCTTCGTCAAACCTCGGTGGCGTCGTGCTAGTACTCAACATTGCAACGGCAGCACATGTTTGTGTTCATTACTCACGTTCAATATGGGCACACTGTCTGTAGCATTAGTTGCAATGTTAAAACATCTATATTGGGATATTTTGAATACACATATAGTAATTCACTTTATCACATGTTTGTTTTAGATATAGGGAACATTTATGTCAATAAAATGTGAAATCCCCCATAAAAGGTGGCAATGTTCATGCTAGATGGTTGTTAGTGAAGGTTAGAAGGGCAGTAGACCTAGCTGACGCCTGTGTTAGCCTAGTCTATCTTTTCTTTCAGTCGTCAAGTCTCTCTCTCAAAGCACTCGAAGGGGCCACCTCAGCAGACTTGGCCGAAATCGAGCAAATCGTCAAAGAGAGAATGGTGTGTTTTCATTGGACGTCATCACGTTGCATGACTGTTTGCAGCACACATCTCGGATCGTCCTTAAAGTTTGATGCACTGTATAAATAGCATGTTTTTAAAGTACATTTGGCTTAAATTTTCAAACCGCTACAACAAAGGAGCTCTCCGAGAAATTAATTGTTCGTACATGGTTTAAACATGTGTGTACTGTGCTTTAATAAGTGCATGCATGTGGTAAAGTATGTGGCCCCTATTGCAGTGATAACGTTGAAATAAAACGCCCGTAATTTGGGGCGCAGTTAAAACTTTAAGGACAACCGAGTGTAGTTATTATTAGTGCGTGTATTTGTCTTTGTCTCAATCATTTTGTTTTTAGTTACAGTTCCTAATCCCTTTCTGTTAACATTTTTGGCGTGTAGTGTTGCAGTTACCATCTTGTTTTATTTTATCCTCCTAGTCCTTGGCTGATGTTGCATCAATCTTGAATCTAGTTTGTATTTATTTGTTTTAATGTGGGTAAAAAAATTCAATTCTGCAGTTTTCTTCTCCATTTATGTACACAATCCAATCTTTCTACAGTATATTTTTGAAATGTTGTGAAAATAAAATATTATTCTCAATTAAATTGTGTTTCTGCTGCAAGTGGTAAGATGTGGCATGTTATTTAGCTGCCCCGGCACTAGTAGTACTGTTGTAGTGCGTTACTACAGAGGGCATATTATGGAGCCTCTGAGAGCAGTACTGCAGTTCGTGGTACACATGATGCAGTAATGGTTATTTTTTGTGTATTTCTGCCTCTGTGTCAAAATTATTCTAAATCAATGAATGCCTTCTGTTAATTGTTGGCTTCATTGTAAACAGTGTCAATTAGCCCAGAGCTTCAAAATCAAATGGGAATGGCCGAGCCTGGGATAGGCAAGGAAGAACATCAACATACACAATATGTTCAACTGGCTAGAGTGGTTCAACAAGTGTTTTGGCCTCGGGGGACAAAGCTATAATTTTGTACTTTCCTCACATATAATTATTTAGTAAAATATGGACAAAGCTCAGAAGGTATCTAATATCTATGTCGTATTTAAACTGCCGGCACATACCTAGTTGAAACTAAGCATTGGGTGAAACCTAATTCAATATTTATAATCCTCAAGTATTGGTCAGAGGGGGGAGTTGAACTCTTGAATTTTTAGGTGGATTAATAAATAAAGAGCAATAGATATAATTTATCCTGTAAAAACTGTCAGTATTTGAGGAATGTGTAGGCTTATGCCGTAGTGCCATATATTAGGAATGGCTTGTGTACAGTCTTCGGGATAGTTGTACAACGTGCAACGTACTGTAGTTCTAATCAGATCTGTTGGGGCAACAATATGTGAATGCTGGAACTCTACATGAGTGCTGTGTTTGGGCCTACTCATTATCCAAGTACACCACTGTAATGTTTTGTTCTTGCAGCACAGTTTGTAGTCTTGTCGCTTTTGCAGTTTATTAATTAGTAGGCCTAACATTGTTTTGTTTGCTTCAACTATTTTTCAGTTTCTTTTTGGCATTTGCATTTCTTATTGCTTTTTAGTTTGTGTGCCTTACCTGTATTCTAGACACTAGCCATCATTAGTTTTTTACCTCTTTCAATGATAATTTTAGTAAAACTTATACTTTTACTAAATTTCTAAAAATCACAATTTAAAGTTGAAGTTAAATTACATAGGTCATATGCATGGATTCAATTGTTCTTGTTCATTCCTCTTCTTTTAAGGAATTTGTTTAAATTATTTGCGCAGATTTATTTTGTTGAAGATGGAAAATGACTGTGAGTCTACCATCATTGCAGTTAGTTTTAGTACCATACAAATAATAAATTTATCTTTGTAGAACAACGTATAAAATAACATTTTTGAGCGTCTCAACTAAAAAGCAAAAGTAATTTTGTAGGTTTGTTTGTGACATTACATAAAAATTACCTGTTACATGTTAGTTTGATCAATTTGATGAACACTGTTGATTGGATTTAGTTTGCCTACTGTGCATGACTTGTTACTGGCCAGTGTTCAGATGCAATGGACTAACGCGTCGTGTATGTTTGTCCCCCCCCCTCCAGGAACAGCACACGGAGAACCAGGAGAGGAACAGTCTGCTGAACCGAGACTCGAAGGTCTCTACCGACTTCCAGCCCGCGGAGGCAGAAGAGGACGGTGCCGAGGAGAAGGGGGGTGGTCGGGTGGAGGCGGTACACAAGCGGGAGTATGTGATACGGGAGCTAGTGGAGACCGAGAGAGACTACGTCAAGGACCTGGGACTGGTGGTCGAGGGATATATACCCCTGATGAGGGACCCGGACTGCGACGTGCCGATGCCCGAAGACCTTCGCAACGGCAAGGATAAGATGGTGTTTGGGAACCTGGAGGCCATGTTCGAGTGGCACAGGGAGTGAGTACTGCACTACGTTTGCTACAGTAGGCGGCATAGTTTGGCCATGTTCGAGTGGCACAGGGAGTGAGTACTGCACTACGTTTGCTACAGTAGGCGGCATAGTTTGGCCATGTTCGAGTGGCACAGGGAGTGAGTACTGCACTACGTTTGCTACAGTAGGCGGTATAGTTTGGCCATGTTCGAGTGGCACAGGGAGTGAGTACTGCACTACGTTTGCTACAGTAGGTGGTATAGTTTGGCCATGTTCGAGTGGCACAGGGAGTGAGTACTGCACTACGTTTGCTACAGTAGGCGGCATAGTTTGGCCATGTTCGAGTGGCACAGGGAGTGAGTACTGCACTACGTTTGCTACAGTAGGCGGCATAGTTTGGCCATGTTCGAGTGGCACAGGGAGTGAGTACTGCACTACGTTTGCTACAGTAGGCGGTATAGTTTGGCCATGTTCGAGTGGCACAGGGAGTGAGTACTGCACTACGTTTGCTACAGTAGGCGGCATAGTTTGGCCATGTTCGAGTGGCACAGGGAGTGAGTACTGCACTACGTTTGCTACAGTAGGCGGCATAGTTTGGCCATGTTCGAGTGGCACAGGGAGTGAGTACTGCACTACGTTTGCTACAGTAGGCGGTATAGTTTGGCCATGTTCGAGTGGCACAGGGAGTGAGTACTGCACTACATTTGCTACAGTAGGCGGCATAGTTTGGCCATGTTCGAGTGGCACAGGGAGTGAGTACTGCACTACGTTTGCTACAGTAGGCGGTATAGTTTGGCCATGTTCGAGTGGCACAGGGAGTGAGTACTGCACTACGTTTGCTACAGTAGGCGGCATAGTTTGGCCATGTTCGAGTGGCACAGGGAGTGAGTACTGCACTACGTTTGCTACAGTAGGCGGTATAGTTTGGCCATGTTCGAGTGGCACAGGGAGTGAGTACTGCACTTTCCTACGTGTTTGTTTGCTACTGTAGCTGGCTGTAGCGTAATTTGGTCGTGGTTGATAATAAAAATAATAATAAATTTGTATTTACTGTCGACCACTCAGTTACAAGCAGGGTGCAAATTGACGGCTTGGCAGAGGGGGGGATGCCCAAGTATAGTATCTGCTTGGGCAGTTAGGGGTCTGGGGCAAAGGCCTAACTGCTGATGGCAAAATTTTTTGGGATATTATAGCCCTCGAGATGGCCTTAGAAGCGATCTGATCGTCCACTGGTTTGGTTTATTAATGTACAAACAATTTGTGGCTACGAATATGTGTCTAATTTGACGCATTATTTATTAACGTTTCTAGATAAAGTCACTTGTTATGATAAGATGAGATAAGTATCCAGAGGTGGGGATTTAGCCATCCCCGGCAGGGATACCATTCAGTAAAACAGCCAGGAATGAAATTACCGGGGGGAAATTCCCCCAACACCCCCATTAATTCGCACCGTGTTTACAAGAACTGAGTTTCAACTTTCAATGGGGAAAATTGTACACTATTTATTACCTACTTTATTTACCTAAATCTAAGATTATAATTATTTCCATTTTCTAAAGTTAAAATATCGGGAGTCGTTGTAAATTTGCGTATTAAGATTATGAATATGATTTTTTTCCAGTTTAAAATTCTTGAAAATAGGCCGTGGTTGTCTTAAATTCGATGTCGTCTTCTATACGGGTAAATGCCGTATGTGCTTCGTTCTTATGACGGCTCCTAAGTTCACTTTTACAGCAATATCATATAGATAGATTAAAGTCAAATTCAAAAGTTAAAACACCCCACCCCTAGCCAGAAATCAAACCCTGGTCCTTCTGCATTGGAAAGAGGAATAAGCCCACTAGACCAACGAATCATGCAAATTAGATGTTTATGACTTAATCATCGTCATATGCTAGACTGCTTTGTCTAGGTCTCCTTCCATGTATAGCATGCTCTTTTTAAGTGCAGTAATTTTATTATGAGGCAATCTTTATTGTTGTTTGATAGTCTATTCTAGGTGAATCATTGTGAGTGTGAAGGTCCTTGATAGCAGCTGTCCAGCTTGTGAGACACAGTTGATTCAGCCATGGTCGTAGTTTCCCAATACCAAGTAGTAGCTGTGTTTTCATCATAGTGTGTATGTCTTACTTCACTACCGGTACTACTTATCTCTTTACTGTCAGTTAATATAATTCTACCGGTTCTAATTAGTAACCCTTCTTACCTCCACCAATTGTTTCAAAAATACTATTTAATCTTTTGACTCTTGACTGATACTTCAACAATTCAATCGGCCCTAACATTTGTGCAAGTATATAAGTGTACACTGCAAAAGGTTCTGGCTATGATTCCAGTTTGGAGAAAAATGTTTTTTAAATTGGAAATATTAACAAATCACGTAATGATTGTAAATTGCTTCCCGCATATCCAGTGGCAGTAGCGCTGGAAGTTAATCTTGCTAGGGGGGGCACATGAAGGCAGTGGCATATCCGAGAATTGACCATGGGGGGAGTCGAACATCCCAACCAGGAAGGGGTCTAGGCTTTGGCAAAAGCCTCAGCCGCTGGAGGCCTTTTCGCCAAAGGCGTTTTTTGTTTTTCACATGTGACGTTTTAATTAAACGCCTGTGAACAATCGTATAATGTCATAGAGTAGGTTCCTTATTCTTATTCTTTGTTCTTTATTATTCTTATATTTTCTTTTTCTTATTGAATTTGGCTATGAATCAAGGGATATCGAATTTCTTTATCAAGACTTGACACAGGCGCCCCTAAGATTGGAAACGGTTCCTTCTCTCCGTGGGGGGGGGGCCTTGAATATGTCACTGCATGAAGGTGACGTGCGTCGAGCGCGTGTTCTCGACATAGGCCTATACGGTTCCTTCTCTCCGTGGGGGGGGGGGGCCTTGAATATGCCACTGCATGAAGGTGACGTGCGTCGAGCGCGTGTTCTCGACGTAGGCCTATACGGTTCCTTCTCTCCGTGGGGGGGGGGGGGGGGGGCCTTGAATATGCCACTGCATGAAGGTGACGTGCGTCGAGCGCGTGTTCTCGACGTAGGCCTATACGGTTCTGCCTCAGCCGCCGGAGTGATTATAGTTGTGTTATTACATATTACAGGGGTAACGATTGCATGATTGCACGTGTAAAGTATAGACAATGCGGGGAACCGGGGGGGTTTGGGGGGCACGGCCCCCAGTTTTGCCCCGCAGGGAATTTTTTAGGGTGTTTTGTCACTAACACGTTCAAATGGCTTTGGAGAGGGGTCGGGGGTTGAGGACCCGTTCTAAAATAATACTTTGGTGTGGAAAACCAAACGTTGAAAAATATACTTCATAAATAAATACATTGGATGAGCAAATACAAAGTACAACAAAACGTTCAACATAAATCGCAAATACACATAAAATTAAAATGGATACAAATTAGTGCTGGTATGACATACCGTCGGTATTTTTAGTAACGAAATGTATACCGGTTCATACCGCCCCACTTTAAGGCCATTCCAGCCCGCAAATCAAATATGCTCACTGTTTAATCATTATCAGCTGTTGATATATGACGCAATGTGACCACGCTAACATCCTCCCACCCCGCCGAGCCGAGGTATCAGCAGGCAGCCGAGTAACTGGGCAGTCAAGTTACAGACACTGTGGGAGCGAGGTCGTATCGCTCGCTCCTCTACCGTCAACTAATTACTTCATATGCAGTATCTATTATCTCGATAAGTAACAGTGCTGGAGGCTTCAAGTCAATTCTTGATTATACGTGTAGGGGGCCTTATATTGACTAAGAAGTTTGAGGCATGGGTTTCAGTTCTTTCCGCATACATTGTTAATCGAAAAATGTCCAATTCTTACTTGTTCATTTATCGGTACACAAACATTGTTGTAGTTTAGTCCCTGTTTATGCTACAGCCATGTAATTTCATAGTCATTTTTTCATAAGTATTTCAAAGTGAGAGAAATATTTAAAACGTCACATTTAGTATTTTGTAACCGTGGAGCCAGCACCGTAAAGTCGGAAGTGTATACGGCCGGTACGCGTAGAAATAACATGTTTTTTTTTCTTTTTTTCTTCTGGTCATACTCGGGTAGACTTGGGTAAAGATATTTTGTTGTTGTAGCTTGTAAAAAAAATGTTTCAAGACTGTGTACTAAAGGGAGGAATAGCCTTAACCACTGGTTGGGGTTGAGGGGGGGGGGGGGAAGGGCTATGGTTAGGCTGCATTCCGATGTAACTCTAATTATGCCACTGTGTACAATAACAAGAAACGTAAAAATAATATTCTCTGGAAATTCAGCATACAAATAAACTAATTGCGCAATGATTGTTACACCAAAACATGCGCATATCCTTTGACTACTACTACTTGTACCACTAAAAAGTAAGACTTCATATCAACACTGTATTATTACTAATATTATTTAATAAAATGCGCGCCAGGCCACCGCCTGTTCGAAAGTAAAGGTAAGAAGGCGCGGCAAGGAAAAAGATTTGTACTTCCGGTAATGGAGAATAAAGCAGTATCATCAAATCATATCGGGGTAATCTGTATCCACATTCCCTCACCCGATCACGACTCCCTCAAGTAAGGAGAGAACATCACACTGGCGACGAGGTAAAACTACATCATTTCAACCAAACATCTGCAGGTTTAAAGCGACAGTTATGATTTTCTGCACGTACAGAACATAGTGTCAGACTTAACCTCACTTCGCGTCGAGCACATGGCGGACACATCGTAAGTCAATCCAACAACAAGCATCGCTAGTCCCGCAATGTCTGAAAATATTCCACCTCCACCATTCGGAGCATTCGAAGCTAGCAGCCACCCATCCACAGCCGGCGTCCGTTGGCAGCGATGGATCAAGCGCTTTGATATATATCTTAAAGCCCACAAGGTCAGTACGGACATGCAAAAGGCAAATCTACTATTCCTATACATGGGTGAAGAGACATTCGATACATACGAAGCCCTTCCGGCCCAACCACCTGCCGCACCTGGCGAAGAATCTATTCAATACGACTGGGTGGTAACACAGCTCAACAACCTGTTCATCCCCAAATCGGCAATCGACATCGAATTCGAAGTGTACAACTTCAGGGAAGCCTCCCAAGAACCAAGCGAGAGCATCATGCAATTCTACTCTCGATTGTTGCGACTATCCAAGACATGCGACTTCGCAGACGCTAATAAAGAAATCAAATCGCAAATAATTCTTAAAACATCCAACTCATGCCTACGCAGAGCGGCATTGCGAAAACCGATGACCCTCGAGTCCCTGCTAAACCAGGCACGGTCCTACGAGAAGTCCGAGTCTCAGGCCAACGCGATGGAATCATTGCCATCAACCATCAACACGCTCGATCAGAAGAAGCCGCAACCACACTCAAGCAATCCTAAACGTAAGCCGTTCAAACACCAATCAACCCGCCAAAAAGACCCAACCAGCCACCGCAGCGGAAGTATACATCCGAGCAGGGAGCCGAGAAATCACAGAATTGTTTCTTCTGCGGGACCACTTGGCCGCACCCTGGAGGCCGTTCCTCATGCCCAGCGAGTAACAAAGTATGCGCCAAGTGCAGCAAAATTGGACACTTCGCTAAGGTATGCCGCTCCGAGCCGGCCCAGCCCCGTCAACAAGAACAAGTTCGTGCCACAACCAGTGGAAGCAGTCAGCACCCCATCTCGTCAGATGAGGAAGTATTCACGCTAACAGTCAACTCCGCCGCAACCTCGAAGTGCCCGCGAAGAACAATTCTAAAAGACGGAGAACCAATCGACATGTTAATAGACACAGGAGCCTCCGTCAACATCATGAGTGAATACGTCCTCAAACTCAACAATATCAGGTACCAGACTAGATCCACCAACCTTAAGATATACCCATATGGCTCGAAAGAAGAAATACCACTCTTAGGCTATTTCATGGCTAAAATCGCCACAGATAACTCGTCTATTGACGCCAAAATCCCTGTAACCAGCGGCGAAAGTGAATCCATTCTAGGCTATTCTGCTGCTACAGCACTCGGGTTGGTCCACATCGCCTCTCAAATAGTCAGTCAAGCCAACACCTATTCATCTCAATACCCATCCCTATTCACCGGAATCGGAAAATTGAACGATCGCCAAGTACACTTGCATGTGGACAAAAGCATCCAACCAACAGCCCAAAGGCATAGACGTATACCTTTCCACCTAAGACAAAAGGTAGAAAAGGAGCTAACTGGTCTTGAGGAGCTCGATATAATTGAACGCGTCCCAAATGAGCCAACACCGTGGGTATCGCCCATCGTACCAGTACTGAAGCCACACGACCCAGACGTGATTCGACTATGTGTCGACATGCGGATGCCCAATACCGCCATAAAGAGAGAAAGACATGTTACTCCTACCATCGATGACATCAGCACAGCGCTCAACGGAGCCTCGATATTCTCAAAGTTCGACCTGAACGAAGGGTATCACCAACTGGAACTCGACATTGAATCCCGATCCATCACTACGTTTTCCACTCACGTAGGCCTACGACGTTATAAAAGGTTAAACTTTGGAATCAATTCGGCAGCCGAGGTCTTCCAGGACACCATCCGTCAAGTACTAGCAGGAATTCCGGGCGTCCTCAACATTAGCGACGACATACTAATCTACGGCGCAACCCCCGCGGAACATGACAAGTCTCTACACCTTGTGCTGGCACGCCTGGCAAGCCTCAATCTTACAATCAACACAAAGAAGTGTATCTTCAATCAACCAGAACTGACATTCTTCGGGTTCAAATTCTCGGCCAAGGGAATCGCGCCCGATCCAGGAAAGGTTCAAGCCCTAACGTCAATCCAAACTCCACAAAATCCCAGTGAAATCCGAAGCTTCTTAGGGATGATCCAATTCTGCGGTAAATTCATCCCAGACCTTGCCAAGACGACAGAACCCCTACGTAAGCTCACACATAAGCACACCCCATGGGCGTGGACGGCAAGCTGTCAAACGGCTTTCGACAAATTGAAAACCCAACTCGCCAATCATCACATTCTATCGTACTACGACATCACAAAGGAAACCCACCTCACCGTCGATGCAAGCCCTGTAGGCCTAGGGGCCATCCTGTCCCAAATCAACAAAGAGGGTCACGAAGAGATCATTGCGTACGCAAGCCGCGCACTCAGCGACACGGAAGCTCGATACAGTCAAATCGAGCGCGAGGCCTTATCTGTAGTGTACGGCATAGAACATTTCAACCTGTATGTCTACGGAACACATTTCACCGTACATACTGATCATCGCCCTCTGTGTCACATCTTTAACAAGCCAAGATCCATGCCTACACCCCGAATCGAAAGGCTATGCCTGCGTTTGACACCGTACAAGTTCACGGTTGTTTACAAAAAGGGCACCGACAATCCATCGGACTACCTGTCGAGACACCCAATCGAAAACCAACTACAAAAATTCCGAACAGCTAAAACCCCTGAAGAATTCATCTCATGTATCGTCAACCATGCCATCCCCAAAGCCATGACATTAGACGAAATCGCAGAAGAAACGAAGAAGGACACGACCCTGCAAAACCTGAAGACGGCAATCGAGTCAAAACAACCAGAGAGAACTATCAAAACATTCCCAGAATTAAAGAACTACCGAAGCTTCTGCCGTGACATAACAGTGGCATCCGGCGTCCTTCTAAAGGGTAGGAAAATCATAATACCCACATCACTTCAAGCTCGCATCATATCCCTAGCTCATCGAGGACATCTGGGTATCGTCAAAACGAAAGAATTGATCAGAGAAAAAGTATGGTTCCCCCACATAGACCGACAAGTGGAGAATGCTATAAGGAACTGCCTACCATGCCAAGCTATCGTTAAAACAAAACGCCGAGACCCCATTCGATCAAGACCGCTACCCGAGAAACCGTGGTCCAGCATAGTAATTGATTTTGACGGCCCTTACCCCAATGGAAAATATCTCGCCATAATAGTGGATGAATACACACGATACATCTTTGCGGAAACCATAACGTCACTGAAAGCCGAATCAGTCATCCCAATGCTCCGAACAATATTCTCAATGTTCGGCATTCCCAAATAGGTGAAAAGCGACAACGGGCCCCCCTTCAACGGACATCAGTTCGGTAACTTCGCCCAAGAGATGAAGTTTCACCATCACTGCGTCACACCTCTGTGGCCAGAAGCCAATGGTCAAGCTGAAAGAGGGGTGAGAACGATAAAAAAAACCGTCTTAGCAGCTCACTTAGAGAACAAAAATGTGAGAACCGAGCTTAATGCATTTCTAATGAACTACCGGGCCACGCCTCATACTACTACGGGCATAACCCCGTTTTCAGATATGTTCGGACGTCGCATGGAGACTACCATACCTCAGGTACCATCAAATTTCACACTCGACCATGCTGAATTACAACGTAAAGATGCAGAAAACAAAAGGAAGTCCAAGACCTACGCCGACAAAACCAGACACACGCGACCACATCAACTGCAAGTAGGAGACAACGTCCTAGTACGACAAAACAAATGTAATAAACTGACACCCCCCTACGACCCTAACCCATTTAAAATCTCGGAAGTTAACGGCACAACCATCACCGCCAAAAGAGGACCCCAAACCATAGTGCGGAACTCGTCGTTCTTCAAACTAGTACCCTTCAACACTCAAACTGTCCAGCCAGAACCCTATGAATCCGACATGGAAATAGAACCCCGTCGAGAAGCAATCGAACACCCGGCAAACCCTCAAGAAGAAGGTAATGCCTCCGAGGAAGAGGGAAACCCTGCGAGCCTTCCTCAAGAAATAAATAAATAAAAATAAATAAATTCACATTTAGAGTCTACCCACTCAGTAATTAAACTGATTTGCAGTGGGGGACTTTAATTTTAAAGTGACCAAACCAACCCTGTAGGCTTCGAACACCATCGACAAGTGAGCGATAACCAATCAAAGATCGATATTTCAAATATGAAACAGATGAATCAGTGATTGGACAGTGCGAACACCTGCGGACAGATGCCAGAATCAACAAGGCCGATTCAGAACAACTTTGAATTTATTGAGTGCTTCGTTGCTAGGACGGCTCCAAAGTCACCGTTTACTTATTCCTAAGCCAAGAAGTAATGGAATTGAATCCACATTAGAAGTTAAAAAACTTCTACCTGAAGCGGGATTTGAACCCGGGACCTTCTGCATTGGAAGCAGGGATGCTAACCACTGGACCAACGAGAACTGAGTGGGTAGACTCTAAAGAAGACGTAGACGACGCAGACGGCGAGGAACACGGCCAAGAACTACCACCACGGTACCCCACAAGCAGGGGCGGACTGGCAGGTACGGAACTACGGAAACCCGTACGGGGCCCCCCCGGGTGGGGGCCCCCTCGAGGGCCACCACCCAACCCCCTGAAAATATCTTACGCTATATAGATTATGAAACAATAGTAAGACGACCATAATGTGTATCTCATGTAAGTGAAAAGGGGCAATAGTATAGACCATCTAGAAGTGCTACAAAGATGTCCGCCTTCCTCCTCAGGGCTTACTTTTTTATAGTTTAATTTGAAATATAAAACGTGCCAGTGCTGGAAATTTCTCAAGTTTAATTTATTAAAGTGGTGTTTACAGTTCAACATGTTGTTCCACATACTTATCGTCGTTTATCGACTTTTAAACGTGTTTATATGCGTTTTAAACAAATTATAGGAAACAATATAGTTTGAAGTATCCAACTGCCAGTGTTGGGAAAGTTCTTTCATTAATTTGCAGTTCAACATGTTGTTCGACACACCTATCATCATTTATCGATTTTTACAAGGGCACTAGCAACACCAAAAGACAACAATGAAACAAATGAATTGAATCGATGGACAAACAACAAGCTGTCAAAAAATAATTTCGTCTGATTTTGGAAAACAAAACAAAAAACAAACAAATACACATACAAAACTTTCACTTAATCGTTGTCTATCATTAAAAGTTTTAAATGGTGAGCAGTTACTATTGCTACACTTGTTTTTATTTCTATGGTTGCAATTTTATTATTTTGACAGCTGATGGTTTGTCCATCAGTTCAATTCATTTGTTCCATTGTTGTCTTTCGGTGTTGCTAGTGCCCTTGCATTCTAAACAAATTAATAAGAAACGAGAACCCTCAAGATCTCAAGAGAAGAAGGTCGCTCGCTAGGTCGCTACTTGAGAGTGACTTTCGATAGTTTGCGAGTCAACTTTGTTTAATCTGCAAGTACCATTTTGCCCATTTATAATGGCTATAGGCTCAGTAAAAATGAAACAGTTTTTAAGTCGTATGTCATTACAAAACCACTTTCCATAAAATAGCTGACTGACAAATCAGGCTGATCGCGTATGCTTATATAGGCTCTCTATCGGCGCCTACTGAAATCCGATCCAGCGCAGCACTAGCCATAAGACTACTTCTCAAAGGAGAGGATCGAACTCCTATCCTAGACCTATGACGTAAAGAATTATCAATGCAATATTGACTCTAGTTTAATTGTTTTTCATGATAAGATTTCACCTCAAAACGCGTTTTAGACCACTAAGCATCATGGAGAACCGAAAATTGTTTCGCCTTCGGCGACATTGCCTCCGGCGGCAGGGGCTTTACCCCGGCCCCAGCTACATCCCGCTCCCTCGTTGCGAGTACAAATTACACGATGCGAGTGGACAACCTAGAAGTCGGTATTTGTAGATGGCTGGAAAACAATATAGTTTGAAAAATACAACTGCCAGTGTTGGGAAAGCTTATTCTTCAATTTCGTTTTTTAAAGTGGTGTTCACAATTCAAAACGTTGTTCAACATAACTATCATCACTTATCGATTTTTAAACGTGTTTATATGCGTTCTTAACAAAATAAATAGTGTGAAAATTTTTCGCCTCCGGCGGCTGGGGCTTCGCCCCAGACCCCTTAAAGCTTCGCGAAGTCCCGGGGCCCCTATGATCCTTTTCCGTACGGGGCCCTTACCCCCCCAGTCCGCCTCTGCCCACAAGGACCAACAGGACAAGACCGAGAAGATTTAACGACTTCGTTTCGTAGCGCCAATAAGCCTACTATATTAAGTTACAAGTAGCCTCCTAAAGGACAAACGTAAACACCTCTTCAAGGAAACTAGACAAATTAAGTAGCCTCGTAAAGGAGAATAAAATCACTAGACTAAGCTGATTGATGTAAGGCAATAGCAACTAATAGCTGATGGTATATCAACTAGTACTCTAGGATCAAAATAAGGAAGGAAAGGATGTAGTGTCTTTAATTAAAATGCGCGCCAGGCCACCGCCTGTTCGAAAGTAAAGGTAAGAAGGCGTGGCCAGGAAAAAGATTTGTACTTCCGGTAATGGAGAATAAAGCAGTATCATCAAATCATATCGGGGTAATCTGTATCCACATTCCCTCACCCGATCACGACTCCCTCAAGTAAGGAGAGAACATCACAACACAGTGTCTAGTTTTGTCATATTCCTCACATTCCTACAAATCTCTTCAGTGCAACCAGTACAACAAACAATGGCACGCACGTGCAAAAGATCTTACACCTTCAGATTTCGAAGAGGAATGTGTTTCGCTACCTCGTCTGCGGGAGCTTTTAAAAGCGCATACAAAACAATAGTATTTTACATTTTTGAGCACTGAATATTAGCCGAATTCTCTACTTCTCTACTTCTACTTCAAATCGATATTATTGCCCCCCCTCTCGAAGTCCGTGCCCCCCCTGTTCCGGCGCCACTGCGCATATCTACATCATACAGGACCACCACAGAACTGTGATGATATTATTGCCTCCCCTGTTCTGGGGCCACTGCGCATATCTACATCATACAGGACCACCATAGAACTGTGACGATATTATTGCCCCTCCTGTTCCGGCGCCACTGCGCATATCTACATCATACAGGACCACCATAGAACTGTGAAGATATTATTGCCCCCCCTGCCCCCCCCTGTTCCGGCGCCACTGCGCATATCTACATCATACAGGACCACCATAGAACTGTGATGATATTATTGCCCCCCCCTGCCCCCCCTGTTCCGGCGCCACTGCGCATATCTACATCATACAGGACCACCATAGAACTGTGATGATATTATTGCCCCCCCTGCCCCCCCTGTTCCGGCGCCACTGCGCATATCTACATCATACAGGACCACCATAGAACTGTGATGATATTATTGCCCCCCCTGCCCCCCCCTGTTCCGGCGCCACTGCGCATATCTACATCATACAGGACCACCATAGAACTGTGATGATATTATTGCCCCCCCTGCCCCCCCTGTTCCGGCGCCACTGCGCATATCTACATCATACAGGACCACCACAGAACTGTGACGATATTATTGCCCCCCCTGCCCCCCCCTGTTCCGGCGCCACTGCGCATTTCTACATCTTACAGGACCACCATAGAACTGTGATGATATTATTGCCCCCCCTGTTCCGGCGCCACTGCGCATATCTACATCATACAGGACCACCACAGAACTGTAACACTTTTCTACATTTTATTTATTTATTTATTTACATTTTGATTGATTGATTGATTGATTGATTGATTGATTGATTGATTGATTTATTTAGGTAATGTTTATCTTTTTCAGTGATCAAACTGATTTTCAAAGGAGGACAATAAATTAAAGCACACAATATGAAATCAATTGACAATGCTAACATGGCACCTATATATCATACTTGGGCATACTCTCAAGCTCAGGGTCTAACCGCACGTTGCGATTGTTTCTACAGCTCCTTCCTGAAAGCGCTGGAGCGATGCATCCTACAGCCTCAAGAACTGGGACCTCTGTTCAAACGGTACGAACGGAAACTTCACATGTACGTCGTCTACTGTCAGAACAAACCAGTCTCCGAGTATATCATGTCCGAGTACGAGGCGTACTTTGAGGTATGTGACATTTGAGTGCTTCACTTTCTATTACAATCCTCTCATTTTCAATGTCCACTCAATTTATTGTTTTTGAAGGGTTAGTTAACGACAGTGGGCAGCTTCCAATGTTAAACTAAAGATAATTAGCAATATTTTATTGAAAGCTTGAGAACTCTTCAAGATATTATCGAAACAATGATTCATATCTGGGATTTAGTTTTCTGTTTTTTATCTGCAAAATATGAATTTTAAAACTTTCAAAATATTTTAATTGCTACAATTTCTATTTCTGTATTTAATTCAATAATTTATAAATAATGAACAAATGAAATAATAATAGGGAATATTCCTATTTGTTTCGTCGTTACCTAATTAACGACGATGCTATGAAGTCAAAAATGTTTCACTTTCTCATTTTCATAAATATTTTCAGTCAAGAAAGTAAGCTGAAAATTTCACAGATAATTACGGCAGGAAAAACAGGTCATGACGTCAGAACTGACTAATATCAATCAGCCTATCACGCAAAGATAATCAAAGATCGTATTTTTGCCGAATATCTCACTAAAATGAGTGTTTTATATAGCTATATAGATATTCGGTTCCAAAATGAATAATAATTGTGTCCAGCACTTAATTTACACCACTGGTATGATTATTTGTGATAATGCAACATTATTTCAGTGTTTGATAGTAATTTTGTGAAGAGATCGGACAACAATGAATACGTTGTTTTTTCGATAATTGTGTCGTGTTGCTAGACGGTGATTGGCAAATTCATTCATAAACAGTGATGTTTAGTCAGTTATCACGTAACCATCCGTTTCACGATAAAAGTCCGGGAAAGGCAACATGTCAAACTTTGTAACGTTATAAAAATCGAACTGTCACATTTTGAAATGGGAAAAGTATGTTGCCGGTATTTGTAGATAAGGGCCTATCTATTTCATATGATCGAACCAATATCGGGAAATGTGGAATATTCCCTATTGTAACGATAACTTTTTAAATTTATTGTTGCTATGTATTCTGACC
The DNA here is from genome assembly GCA_945910005.1 of Isoperla grammatica. Lineage (NCBI taxonomy): Eukaryota > Metazoa > Arthropoda > Insecta > Plecoptera > Perlodidae > Isoperla > Isoperla grammatica. The sequence goes on along the minus strand of OX246739.1, from coordinate 58,537,558 downwards.
ATTTCTGACAGTGCTCATATAAAAAAGATGGCGACCAAGGTCGGTAAAGTACTACGACTACTTTACCGATCGATTGCTTTGAAAATCAAATTTTCAAATACTTCGAAAATTCGAACGTGTTGAAGTAGATTCGGATTCAGATTTCATGGATTCGTAAACCACTACATTTTGTGTAACGTATTTTGTCTAATCGATAAATTGTTTTTTATTTTTTTATTCTTTACACTACCCGACCCAAGCCCGAGGGTACTTGAAGTACCCGACACAAGCCCGAGGGTACTTGAAGTACCCGACCCGAGCCCGAGGGTACTTGCAGTAACCGACCCAAGCCCGAGGGTACTTGAAGTACCCGACCCGAGCCCGAGGGTACTTGAAGTACCCGAGCCCGGCCGAGTTCAAAAATCACTATCCGCACATCCCTTTCATTAAGATTAATTAAATCATCGGAACGACGTTCAACATGCATTCCGTTCTTGCAGGAGCTGCGCCAGAAGTTGGGCCACAAGCTTCAGCTGTGCGACCTGCTGATAAAGCCCGTTCAGCGCATCATGAAGTACCAACTGTTGTTACGGGATGTGTTCAAGTACACCGAGCGAGCCGAGCTCACTGCCGAGGCCGATGCTCTGAGGCAGGCTTTGCATGTGATGCATGTCGTGCCCAAGTCTGCCAACGATATGATGGACGTAGGCCGGCTGCAGGGGTTCGATGTAAGCACAAATGTTTAAAATAAAAAAAATAAAAAATTGGATTTATTGTCTACCCACTCAGTTACAAGAACTGATTTTCAATGGGGGACATTTATACAATTATTTACTATTTGCTTCATTGCTTTATTGGGAAAGGGTAGTCTCACTGTAAAAACTGTGCAAAAATTTACTGTTTTATTTTGAAAACGCCACACAAAATTGAAAAAGTTATTAATGCCCAAATGTATTCATATTTATTCATCAATAACCATCAACAGAGCAAACAAGTGGTGTATAGACCTAATAAAATTAAAAACCAACAAGCAATACATACACATAGAACAGAATAATACAAGTACATACAGTAAACCCTCGTTAATACCAACATCAAGGGACCCAAAAATCGTCAGTTTGTAATATAAAAATTCGCAATATCGCAAAAACGTCGAAATTTAATAGTACCAGCCAAAATAAACGTATCTACAAACAATCAATGTTTTCCAATGGATAGTAGCGCGGGTATGATGTTTTGTGCGCGCTAGTACGCGGACTAAGCAGGCACGTTGCAGTGAGCAAGCCACGCCCCTCAACAGCTGTAAGGGCTTGCGCGCGCATCCGATCACGCCTGCGGGCGTTGGAGGGGGAAGGGAAAACCAAGCAGCAATAAAACAAGCCTGCGACGACGTACGCTCGGCGGACAAAAATCTTGATACCTGCGCCTACTCTGCGAGTTGAACTCTCGGACACATTATTTTGTTTGTGCGGTTTCAAAATTATTAGTTTGTATTAAACAACGAACATTATGCATTAGTACCACCCACGGGATAAATAATTAGTTCGTATTACGTATTATGCGAAATTCGTTATATCCGTTTTATTTAACATTGAGTGTCCTATTTACGCGGGCTGGGTCTTGCTTACTATTATTATCTGAGAATTCGCATTAACCGAGTTCGTTTTACCGAGGGTTTACTGTAACACAAAATTATGACAGAAACAGCCAAAGTCAATTATAAAATACGAAGCAAAAACAAAACTCAAGTTAACCCAAAAAAATGCCTCTGAACTGAAATTTGTGAAGGAAATTTGTGGTTTCGAAGAACTAAAAAAAAGTATTAAAAAGTTTGCATTTGTTTTCATAAGTTTTCAATAGGTACTGCCGCTGGGTAATTTAATTAGTAATTATTTCTTATTATTTTACATTAGACAATAACAACTACAATGATTAAAATATTTGTCACTTTTTTTACTCTAGTTTTTAGTTTTTACAAAACCACAATTCAGGTCACTTCTTCAATATTGTGTAGCGCTCTCAGGATATCAATAAAACCCGGTTAATTTGTGTCAGGCATTGATTACTTCTTCAATATTGTGTAGCGCTCTCAGGATATCAATAAAACACGGTTAATTTGTGTCAGGCATTGATTACTTCTTCAATATTGTGTAGCGCTCTCAGGATATCAATAAAACACGGTTAATTTGTGTCAAGCATTGATTACTTCTTCAATATTGTGTAGCGCTTTCAGGATATCAATAACCCACGGTTAATTTGTGTCAAGCATTGATTACTTCTTCAATATTGTGTAGCGCAGGGTTGCCGTTTTTGCGGAGTTTATCCTCTTTTGCCGATTTTTAGGGTGCCTCGCGGACATGAGGATTAACGGTCAAATTAGGGGATTTTCTACTATTATTGTAAAAACCGTGAAATTTACTATAATTTGAAAATTCCGCCATAAAGAACGATTTAATAACGTAAAAAGTAAAGTTGGACAATCTACACTTGAACCCGCCGCATAGACACGATGTCTCAAAACACGTGTGAAATATCGAGATTTCAACAGTGTTTTTGTAAGTTGTCTTACTATTATAGCAAGCAGAGGGTGGAGCTTGTGTGGGAGACAGCCAATGCGGTACGTAAAGCGTTGTGATTGGTCTAGTAGTAAGTATAGCGTCCTCTATCGTCAACTTTGCAGGACGTGTGTGTTTGTTTTAGAGTACGATAGAGCGCGTTGCCTGTGCCTCGTTGGTAACAAGCAGAACCGTGAGCGTGAGCCCGTGACGTGACGACTGACTTCCCTATGAGTCTATGCTGTTATTTGCCTGGTTTCCACTTGTGGAAAATTACGTGGACGGCTGTTTGTTTAGATTTGTACTCGATTGCGTCGCTTGTTTCTTGTTTATATATATATATATATATATATATATACAAAACGTCGGGATGGAGGGGGTAAGTCAGAACCCTCATTCTACAACTCACGTGATAATACCCCAAAACAAAATTATTTGACATATAGCCGTGAGAATTTGAAACTTAACATATATATATATATATATATATATATAAATTATAATGGAAAGGTAAATTCTTAAAGATCATCTGGCATAACGCATAACCTAAAAATTTTTTTTATTCTTTCACACTTTATAATAATATGCTAAGTTATTGAAGAATAAATGTGTTTTGGAGGATTTTTGAGGATTTTTTTGGTATCTTCAGAGGATTTAAAAAATTACTTGGTGGCAACCCTGGTGTAGCGCTCTCAGGATATCAATAACACATGGTTATTTTGCGCAATGTTTATAGTAGGGATGCACACGATAATCGATATTATCGTTCGATATTCGATATGCAATAAAATTTCGATAATCGATAATACAAATATTATCGAATGGTCTGATTTCTAAAAAAGCAGGTTCGTAAAGCATTATTTCGTTCTTCTCGGATCTTTCTAGTATTGAAATACTCAAAGATACTGCCAAAATACTAGGCCTCGGGCCTCGTAAAATGTGATTATACTCTCAGCAGTGTCACGTCAGATGTGTCCAAGTATTGTATTGTATTGTATTTTATGTTGCCATATTTTTTATGTTTTTTATGTTGCCATAATGTTGCCATATCCTTATGTGCTCGATTAGGCAGCATATCACTGAAACTGTAAAAGATTACTTCAATTTTGTAAATTTATTATCGTTCGATATTATCGATCGATAATGCAGTCATCTTTTCGATTATCGATAGTTTTTATTTTATCGATGTTCATCCCTAGTTTATAGTGAAACTAATGTTTGTCATTACTACTGATTAGTATTTAATAACATGTCTTATTTAACTGGAAATAAACTGTTTATGCATCAAAATCTTTTTGAAGGTGATTATAGTATCCAAAATGTATTTTAGAAAGGAAAAAAACATTTGTCAAAAGAAAAGATACATAATTCTGATAATATGGGCCGAGGCATTTGTTTGTGCTTGAAAGTGATTGCAGAGCGACTAGTTAACGAACAATGTTTGGTAACGGCGAATGAACATGAATGTGAATGTTCTAGGGCAAGATCACGGCACAGGGAAAGCTCCTACTCCACGGGCCTCTCAGCTGCTGCGAAGGCTTCTCCACATTCAACTTCAAGGGCAAGGAGTTGCAGGTGTTTCTGTTCGAACAGAATATCATCTTTAGCGAAGCTGTCGGCAAGAAAACTCAGTTTTCCAACCCCGTCTATATACACAAAGCCCACATACAGGCAAGTGACATAGATTTTATGTTATGACTTCAGTCTAGGATTCCCCCTAAGATTTAAAAGTTAAAGTGCTTTAAATTATAATGTGTATTGTTGTTGTTTCCAGGTGAACAAGATGAGTTTGGAAGAAACTGCAGACGAAAACGACTCTAGTAAGTTTATAATTCGCTCGACCGATCCTCGCAAACCGAGCCTCGCGTACGTCTGTCAAGCAGTCAGTCGGGAGAACCGAGACGAGTGGGTGTCGACCATTCGCAACATCTTGCAAACACAAAAAGACTTTCTTAAGGCAATTCAATCCCCCATCGCTTATCAAAAGGAACTTACAAAAGATGTGTAAGTATTTGGTGACGATGCAATACGAGTGGAAGTCAATACAACCAAGAAATCTTGTACTACGAACTTGCAAGGACCGGCATTTTTTCTTCATTAAAATAATTATTATGGTAATAATAACTTGTTTTTTTTACGTGCAATTGACATATTGTCATAATAAATATGCCGGGACCACAACAAATTTTTGCTTGCAGATTTTTTGCAACATGTTAATTTAAACGAGAATTTGCAACGTGGAATAGAAATAACAAATAACGGGTACGAGTCTTAACATTATCTCAAAGCTCTCTTTAATATATATATATATATATATTTACGTCTCAACATATATATATATATATATATATATATATATATATATATATATATTAGGGATGTCATAGGGTACCCGGGTACCCGGGTTACCCGGATCCAGAAATTACCCGAATCCATTTTTAGGATCCGGATCCTTATCGGGTAGTATTATTTGTATAAAAAAAAAAAAAAAAATACGCGACGATATTTTTGCGGCTACTTTCCTTGAAGCTACAGTGAATTCCTGCTTGTGGGCGTGACCAGCTGGTCGCTGGTTAGTACGCGCTGTCATTACTGCGGACGAGTTCTGTGATGCCATATACAGTATACACTCCCCTCCCCCACCCCCCTCGCCCTTCCCGCGCGCAGCGGCCGCACAGAGCCCAACCCACACAGCGGCCGGCAGCTGACACGGACAGAGAACGACCTTCAACCGCGTGGTTTTGGGGGGGGGGGGGTGTAACCAAGATATGATGACATAATTTAGGCTTTTAGGATTTGGGTAACCCGGTTCTTGGAAGGCCTGGAACCGGATCCGAATTTTCCTACCCTATGACATCCCTAATATATATATATAATAGTGTATAGTTGGAGAGGCCAAAATGGCTTGAGTTAATTGGAAATCAGAACAAGAAAAAAGTGTTCTAGTGAAGAAAAGGTACAGAAGGACGACAGCTTACCTGAGAGAGTAGATTGGTCGCTTTGAGAAACATAGTGAGAAGAAAAATAAATAAATACTGAGACGTTTCGGCCAACTCGTGGTCTTGATCACTCAGCGTGAGTAGTTAAGTTTTTCTACTTACGCTGAGTGATCAAGACCACGAGTTGGCCGAAACGTCTCAGTATTTATTTATTTGTCTTCTCACTATATGTTTCTCAAAGCGACCTATCTACCTTCTCAGGTAAGCTGTCGTCCTTCTGTACCTTTTCCCTCACTAGAACATGTTTTTCTTGTTCTGAGTTCCAATTATATATATATATATATATATCTGTGAAAAGTTTTCAAGACACTCTTGTTGTGGATGTTATGTAAAATCCAGAAATTAAAAAACCAACCCCGACTGGGAATCGAACCCAGGTCTCCCATTTGCCGGGTGGGCGCCATAACCCCTTGACCACCGGGACCGGCAATTCAATGTCTGGATGTAGTGCATTAAGGGGCGCCCACCCGGCAAGTGGGAGACCTGGGTTGGATCCCCAGTCGGGGTTGGTTTTTTAATTTCTGGATTTCACATATATATACACATATATGTTATTGTTCACCATTTTCTGGGTTTCGTCACACGATATAAATTGAGAAGGTGGTTAAGACACCCCACCTCACCCGACGTTTCGAGGGAATAACATCCCCCTTTAACTAGGGTCAACAGCAGTGGCGTAACGCAAATCGCCCGGGCCCCCCCGCAAGAATCGTTTCGGGCCCCCTATATGGGGTTAATTAAGAGCCAAATCTATTACGTAACGAAATAAACTTTTACTTGAGCTCTAATACCCCACACAATTATCTTAAATTTGTTATATCACAAGAAGCGGTCTCGGTGACGAGCATTCTTGTGACTTGCAAGCCAAGCTGTCAATTATGGCGTCCATGTTCGACTGCTTATAAACCCAAAGGCTTGGCCTGCTCACAGTTCACACTCTATGCTGAGTAAATTGAGAGAGCTTTAAAACTATCAAGAAGCATGCTGCAGTGCTGCTCCTCAAATATATATATTTTTTTAAATTATTTTAAAATCTGAAAATGGCCTTTCGGTATGTTGCTAATGTGACCAGAATGGTAAGAAATAACATGAGGGGCAGAGGCGTATCGAGGAATTCACAATGGGGGAGGGGGGGGGGGGTTTGAACATCCTAAGCATGTAGGGGGTCTGGGGCGAAAGTCCCAGCTGGGCGAGGTCAACTCGCCGAAGGCGTTTTTTTTTTATATATGACGTTTTACACGCCTGTAAACACGTTTCAGAATTGGACAATGATACAAGATATAGCCTAATATGATAGTTTTCCCCGTCCGGGCCCGTGGAAGATTCAATATAGTTGCTTATAGGCAGTGCGGATTGTAAGACGACAGAAAAGAGGAACCCCCTAACCCCATCCACCCACCTATCTTTTTAAATATATTCCTTGAAATTGTCCCATTCCTCCAACTTCCTTCCCCGTATGACCCCGAAGAAGAATAGGTCCAAATTGTAAACATTTAAAATTTGATGACGAAGAAATAAGATCTGTACTTCTGGTGAGCCGGGCCCCCCTAGACAGCGGGCCCCCCCGCTTCGCGGGGGCGGCGGGGGTCTCCTTTACGCCACTGGTCGACAGGACGCGTTGTTCCTCGTTCGGTAACCCCTCCACAACTGGCTGGAATCTCGTGTCTGCTTACGTTGTGCGCGCATGTGCACAACACGCAATGCACAATGACAACACGCGGATGCGCGTGCAACGTAATCAGACACGAGATTCCAGCCAGTTGTGGAGGGGTTACCGAACGAGGAACAACGCGTCCTGTTGACCCTAGTTAATGGGGGATGTTATTCCCTCGAAACGTCGGGTGAGGTGGGGTAAGTCTTAACCACCTTCTCAATTTATATCGTGTGACGAAACCCAGAAAATGGTGAACAATAACATTACTTATGTCCAATTAACACACATACCGTATTGACCCGAATATAATACGGCCTCAAATATAATACGACTGTGGATTTTGGAGCAGCCAGTGGGGAAAATATACATCTCGAATATAATACAATCAGGATAAACAACAATACAGCACGTCAGCTACTGCCGCCTTGCCGGCGCTGCGAGCTAGCTGGCCAGCGCCCGTGAAATAGGCATCCCCGCGCTACAGTAAACCTGTTACGAACGCTCGATCGGGGCCGCCTAGCACACATGGAACGATGTCCGCCTCGTCTGTGCTCGTGCTAGCAGTCTCGTACAGAACACGACAACGCATTCTAGCGAAGACATTGCGTAGCGGAGCGCTGGCGTGGTGTATAAAGTCTCCGGTAGAGTGCGATAGGTTCGAGCACTTGCCACGGAGTCGTGATTCGTCGATCTGCGATAGTGCGCATGTATACATGTATACACGCGGGGGAAATTTGAATTCACGCTTCAAAAAACCTGAGACCGCGAATATAATACGAATACGATTTTAGATTATTTTTTTAAGGGAAAAAACCTCGTATTATATTCGGGTCAATACGTTATATATAATATGTATATATATATCTATCAAACCACTTTTCAACTCGGCCACAAAATGCCAAAGAGCAAACAATTATTTAGTAACATTTGCTTGTTGGAAATATAGCCAATTCACAATAATAAAACCAGAACAATATTGTATGTATTGTTGGACTGCAAAAGTTAAGAGATGAAAGCCAATAAGATTGCTATTTAACGTTACCCTGCCTGGGTATATAAAAGACAGTGAGAATATAATGCTGTACATAGAATGATGTATGTTTGTATATAATAAATGCTAAACTTTTCAATAGAAGGAAAATTTATGAATAACGTAGTCCTCATAAATGTCCACATTCCTAAACCTGTAACAATTATCTACTTATGTACAGTATTTAGAATTAAATATAGTTTTACAGTACCGGTACTAGAAATTAATGCCAGGTTAATTTCCTATTATTGGTTTGATTTGCATGCTGTTTTAGTTTCATTTCAAATTTATTTGCTTTTCCATGAGATGATTATTAATTTACATTTTGCAATATGTATTTATTTAGATATGTAGTAATAGCTTATTTAGTAATACAACTGTTTGATATAATTTGTATAGTAACATGACCTCTGTAATCTGGAAATACAGTCAACTACATGTTTGCAACCAAGAAAGTAGGAAATAGTTGTAGAACATGTTGGTTTAGGCCTATTTGTTTATAATTGATAAAACAGCTTTTGTACTCTTGTTGAGATTGCTGGGTCTGTAGTCCAAATCAAGTTGATCGGACTTTCCATTCGACTGCTATCGACAGACATTAAAAAACACAGAATGAGTGCCATAAAAGTCTAATGGAGACGCTTGCTTAAAGGCCCACTAAACCCAAACATACATATCGAGTCATTAGACGCTCACGCTTTTACGTAAGTTGAATGAAAAAGTCCCACCGCTCAGTGAGGCTTTGAGTTCGCCCTACAGCGCAGGTTTCGTTTTGTCTGTGACGTAGACCGATAGGGGTTCGATCGTGTGGCTGATATCCCCATTAAAATTGAACGCAAGATACGTCTCACTTCCACGTCTCGTAACTCACTCAATTGTAGCCCGATTTCCAAATGAGTGACATCGACGTATCTGTAAATCATTGTGATTATTGTGAGTGGTTGTTTTAATCGATTCTGACATATGCGAGGTTTTTTTGATGATGGAAACAAAACCTTGTAATCGCCTGCCCGCTAATAGCATGCGCTATACCGAGTCCACGCATAAGGCTTGAAACGACCAAATTAATTGTAATACGTTGATTGAATTTGGTATCAATTTCTGTATCAAACTGTCATCTTTCGTACCATGGAAGCAGATTTTAGCTGTACCCTTAAACAAATTACTTACGACGTGTTATTTGAAACAGTGTTGTCGCAATGAGCCGGGCGTAGCGAGAAAGCACGCATGATTTTAGCGGGCGGGCGATTACAAGGTTTTGTTTCCATCATCAAAAAAACCTCGCATATGTCAGAATCGACAAACACAACCACTCACAATAATCACAATGATTTACAGATTACGTCGATGTCACTCATTTGGAAATCAGGCTACAATTGAGTGAGTTACGAGACGTGGAAGTGAGACATTGTTTCTCGCGTTCAATTTTAATGGGGATATCAGCCACACGATCAAACCCCTATCGGTCTACGTCACAGACAAATGAAACCTGCGCTGTAGGGCGAACTCGAAGCCTCGCTGAGCGGTGGGACTTTTTCATTCGACTTACGTAAAAGCGTGAGCGTCTAATGACTCGATATGTGTGTTTGGGTTTAGTGGGCCTTTAATTACGGTACAGTACTTAGCATTGCTGGAGACCTCCCCCCCCCCCCATTACATGCTTTTCCAGGTTGCCATCTGTCTGTACATTAGCAATATATTTGTGATAAACAAAGTTTGAGCACAAATGTCACAAATTGCCATTAGCATTATGCATTAGTACATTTCATTATTCTAAATTTAGAATATTGTGTGTTGATAAATTTAGCCCACTCTTATGACTTCCAGCAAAATCTTTTATTTCCCACTATATTGGTTATGTTGATTGTTGATAGATGCCATTAGACTGGAATATTGCAACAGCTTACCTTCTATAGATGCCAATAGGCTGGAATATTGCAACAGCTTACCTTCTAGTAAGGTGGAAGTTAATAAATTGAGAATTCAGCAACACTTTAAAGACATGAAACACAATTAAACAACACATTTTGAAGGTGGTTCCTTGCTTTGATATGTCCTATTTATTTATGTACAGTATTATGTATTTGACATGTTGCTTTCAACTTTCAAATTTTATCAGCTTCCATCTTACTCTAAGGTACCTAAGCTGTTTGATCAAATCCCAACAATTTATTTATTTATTTATTTAATGTCTATTCTATTCAGTTATAAAAACTAATTTACAAGGGGGGACCTTAAATTAAACTAGGCTATGCAAACAATTAATAATAAATAATGAAATCATAAATAACAATACAACAAAAACAAAACAAACTACTGTACTATAAAAAATGAAGAACAAGAAAAAATAATTGAGAAATTAAATAAAATAAAATCAAGTGGAAATGCATTATATTAAATAATAAAAATAAAAGTAGGTATATAAATATGAAAGAACACGAAGAAAAAATTTGGAAAAATTTATATGTGTAAAAGTGAAAAAAGAAGAAAAAGAAACAAAATAAGAAAGAAAAAAAATCGAAAAAAGAAAAAAACTTATTTGTTAACAGTTCCAGCTCAAACGAAAATCAGGATTGCAAAAAATCAGAAACTACAATCTGGGAAAAATAAAATGTCACGTAAAAGCAACCCGGGAAGCCGCACATGCCTTCTATCTTCTCTTTGAATCTTGAAAATCAGATGGTCTTGAAAATCTTGATCCGAGAAAATCATTTAATAATTAGAGATCAAACTGAATGAAGAAAATTCAGGAAATTGAATGCAGATCCCCGGCTGACCAACAAACCAATCATCTAAAACAGATGAAAAACCACTTACAATAAAACAATAATAACTTAAACACGCTTAACTCTCTGATTAAGAATTAGAGAATTCTATTCCTAAACTCTAAGAGCCGCAATCTCTCAAACTGACTTCGAAGATCATGCGGAAGTGAATTCCAGAAATGTACACCTCGGTACAAGAATGACCTGCGCAACGACTCGGAATTCATTTTAGGAACCTGTAAAGTAAACGTTAATATAGAATCACGAGGACGTTCAAGAAAATTAAACATATTTGGCACAACATCTAAATACATACCTTTTACCTTTCAACATCTTAAAAGTGTTTACCAGTACATGAAACTTAATTTGCTCATCAATCAAAAACCATCAGCTTACTGGTATTTTAGAGAAGTAGTGATCACAAATAGTGATCACACTATTTGTTTTGGACTTTCTCAGTTAGCATAGAATTTCAGTAGATTTGCAATGGGAAAATGATGTTTGATGTTAGATCACAGAATTCCAGATTTCAGGGGTTGTATATACATTAATGTGTATTGTGTACTTTTATTTTTCACATTACTATTTATTATTTGAACTAGCTTGCACTGTTCTTTTAAATGTTGGTGTCTTATTCAAGCTTATTGTATGTTTTGTTGTTTCAAAGTTCTTGTTTTGCTAAAACTGTTTCTAGTATTTTTATTTTTTTCATTTTCAGTTAAATGCCATTTCATTCAAAGGAAACAACTAGATAATTCATTTATCTTTGGTTTCTTTAATAATGCTTTGACAAAGACACCGACATATCTTTATTTCGATTGCATATTTTGTTTTTTACGCTTGCTTGTTTTCCATCTTAGCTCAGCACCTGATTTGCACTCCGCCTGGAACCCTTCAATGAGGAAGGCATATTCTCAGCCCCCCACCCCCACCAGCTACACCCTTCCCCACCCCTCGCTTGCAGCTGACAGGGACAGTCCCGCCAAGAACCGGCCGTCGCTGTTCGAGGGATTCAGGAACACCCTGAGGTCACGCTCTCGGAATGAAGCAACGCCCGATAGCGACAAGAACATCACTCGACGCTGGTCGGAAGCCGGAGTAGCTCACGTGGTAAGGACGCAGCGACGTAACAAACTGCTTACTAATTGTAATAAAACATAGACACAGACAGGGGAACGTTAAACTACAGTGTTGCACCTTTAATTGTCGTCGTCGTGGAATATTAAATTAAGTTTTTGTTTACAAATATCGTATTTTTTTTAATTGTATTGTACAATTACTACAGCATGATTTTTACCTGATGCAGCCATGACCAAAACTCGTGAAAGTTTTGCCACTCTTCGCATAGTTTCCTCTTCATATTCATCTGTGATAAGAGAAGGTACCTTCCTTTACTCAACCTTCTGCATTTACATTTACAGTAGAACCGCCTTTGTACGTTTCGCTTTTCTACGAGGTCCCGGCGAAGCCTTATGGCATTTATGCATAATTTCTTTCTTTAATACGTTTCCCAATATTACGTTTTTTACGTTAATGCGTTTCAAAAATCAGTCCGTCAAGGTAATTAGACCCTATAGTACGTTTTCTGTGTTCTCATAATCGGTTTTTCCGGCCAGCCAGTGAGTCGAATTACAAGTTGTTATAGTTCAAACCGACCACATTAGTCATTCATTCATCCCACTTCTGCGAAGTGTCCCCCCCCCCACCCCCTTCCCTCGCTCAACACAATGCAACCCAGCGGCCAGTGAGTGCCTTGACCTTGACCAGGGCCTTGATTCTCTATGGTCAACGATAAGGTGATCACCGGTTTTGGTCGTTATGAGAAGGCTGTGACCCAATCACAGCCATCCATTCGCCTTCCGTAACGACAGAAACCGGTGAGAAATTTACCACAGATTTAGAGAATCGGGCTCCAGCTGCATCTCGTTCCGTGTGGGGGGGGGGGGGGGGGGGGGGGGGGATCTCTGAAAGGGTCGTTTTATCTACGATCTCGGCTGCCGGCACTGAGGTTCTTTACCTGCTTACCATAAATAACAAACCCTCGTCCAGTGGTCCTCTTTACAAAAGGCTTTTGTCAAACTACAGAGATTATTAACATTGCCCTCGCACTTCGACTACTCCTATTGTCCTAAGTATAGAAAACAATATTTTTACCCACTCGAGTTTTTTATTAATATGTCATCACAGCCTAGTCTAGCTGCATGACCTTGGTCGCCAGGCCTCGGTTACGACCCTTCTTAGATAAGAATGAAGAATGGTGTCGGGGGGGGGGGGGGGGGGGAGCGTAAGTAAGTGTTAGGAATGTATCAAAAGACAAATTTGAAGTATTTCAATAGTGCGTTTTTCCCGTTACCACGTTTTTTTGTCTCGGGTCCCTCGAAAACGTACAAAGGAGGTTTCACTGTATAAAGTATTAGGAGACTATACATCCAACACAAACACCTATAAATGTTTATATTTTTAACTGGGCATTTAAAATGTGTCACATGATTTCAGTTTTACTAGAATTTCAGTGTTTATTTGTGACAGCGCTTTCAACATTTTTTAAGTTTCAACAATCTTCTGTAGTGATACTTACACATTGTTCCTCAAGGACTACTGGTTTGTAAGCCAACACATGATCAATGATCTTACGTTGTTGTTTACCCATTGGAATATTAAAACGAGTATGACTCGTGGCACTTTGAAAATCCGCAGGAATACAATCACGAGTCATACTCGTGACACTTTTAGTTCATGTTTTTCACACTAGATAGCACTATTAGGTAGGTCTGTTATTACCGACTTCAATCTTCCATATGTCGATAGCTTAGTTCGAAATCTTTTTGCTAGATTGGGACAAGGGTATCGTTTTAACAATTAAATTACTATGTTCGCGCGTCTGGCAGATGATGAAGGAAGCTTTCCGCTATGGCGTCCATAAAGCGAAAGTTGTTTACGAAAGCGTGTGATATTGAAAACGAACTGTTTAATCTTAGTAGTGACGACGAAGATATTTTCTCTGATGAAGAACTATATGTTAGTGATTCTTCATCTTATGATAATGCAAGCGATTCGATCATGGAATCAGAAGACGAGAGTTTTACAAACGTAAATACCAGGATGATGACGCCTGTGCCTACCGCCTACTTATATTTCCAAAAGTAGAGGTCTATTTCTCATATGACTGTACGTAAAAAAAAATAGTATGGGCCTTGCCAGTATTTTTTTTTTAACAAAACTATGGCTTCTTTACATGAAATAAAATTGTATACAATATTTTATCACTTTTGGTAATTATTTCAGGGGTGCCAAAATTATGTTTGTTTGTTTGTTTGTTTTTATTAGCATCTAGTAGACTTTTATGATACAAAAGTATAAGAATTGTTAAGTAGGTCTAAATTATACAAGTAAGAAATGAACTATGAACTATGTCTAGACTATACAACTTAATTAACAAAGGTACACACAAATGTAATATGTTAAAACTTAAATATTATCAAGTGACAGACATAAAAACTACTATAAATTTTCATAAAACTTGGACTTTGAACAGACTATACCACTATAAAATGTGCAATTTGAAACTTCCAGAATGCAGAATTTGCTTTACTCAGGTGCTTACATTGTGTGCTGAAAGTTTTGTAGAGATTGCATGCTTCATTAATGACTTCAATACAAAATAAAACGTTATTATTGGTGCTGAAAAACAAAACATGGAAATTAAATAGTATTTCAGGGGTGGTATTTTTGCAGAATAATGGTATTCCAATGGGTTAACTGCAATAACCTCGGGACAATCCTTCAGCATTGCTCTTGTATGGTTCATTTAGAGCAGCGAGGCTTCTATCTACGCAAGATGTGTACCTCGAGCAATAGCCTGTCTTAACAATGCACACCCTATCTTCCTTCTCACACTTGCTCTTGCACTTCAAGCTTGGTCACTGCACTGCCTCTTTAACATGTGTGTTTGTTTAACATGTGTATGTGTATTTTGGGTTACACAAATACTGTATTGGATTTTTCTACCAATGAGATTTTAAACATAAAATATTATTTACAGTGTAACCTCATGTCATGTTTGTTGTTTTTCAATGGGCCCGTGATGTTAAGAACTAAATTACTCATACGATGAATAATGAGCTACAGCTAAAAATGTTGTGCCTGAGAAAAATGTACCATTGACAATTGTCTAAATGAAGTTCCCCTTTAGGCCTATTATAGACATATACCTCATCTAAATCAAATTACCGTATTTACTTGAATATAAGTTGCACTCAAATGTAGGATCGTCGGGGAAAGAAGCAAGGTGTTGTCATCACGGATTATGTAATTAACGATGCCAGGTATCAAGCCATTTCCCCTTCACCTTACCACCTCCACATCGGTACCAGCTCACGAGAAAGGAATGCGGGGAGGGTTGCGGTAGACCGTAGACCCATCAAGCCAGGTGTCATTGTTAAAAATAGCAATCTTTTGATGTAGCTAAATATTACATTTTCTCAATTACTTTTCAGATATATGGAATAATCAAGAAAAATTGATATAAAATTAACTTTGAATTTTAAAAATACAAGTACCTTGAAAACAGTCAATTTTATAGCAGTGGTCTCGTCAACATTATACCAAACAAAAATGCAAAAAATTTGCAAAAAAGAGGCCAAGCCCAAAACGGAGAAGACGAACCGTTACAAACCAAAGAGGGCACAGGTACAAAAAACGCAAATTCCAAAAGAGGCTCAACATTTAAAGGGGTGATATCTAAAATTGTGGCCAAGCCAATTATTTTATTTCTAATACATAAATATAGTAATTATGATTAAATAAACAAATATATAAATGTTTATACATCACTTAATAATTGATAAATATATATATATATATATATCTGGCTCCTGTTTCCAACTTAAGTTAGGTCAGGGGGTGGCTATAGCTACCAGGATTCTAGGGCACTTCAAGAGCTCCTAACACCGGCTTGCCAGGCCTGTCATGTCCTCTTCAAATTTTATATTAACAACAATAACAAAATTAAATTAACTTATTGAAACATTTCGAGGTGGGAAAAACAAAATGAACACAGAGCTTTTAATTATAAATACAGTGTGTGCCAATCAATGCTTTTTATTTAAAAAGACTAATCAAAATTGTATACTAAGGTATTTGACTAATCTTGGCATGTATCAAGTCAACTTGATCTCTGCTCAAAAGACTAATCAAAATTGTATACTAAGGTATTTGACTAATCTTGGCATGTATCAGGTCAACTTGAGCCTCCGCTAGTCGGAGATCAAGCGACTAGCGGAGGCTCGCCGAACTCGCAAGTTGGTAGTTCGGCGAGCCTCCGCTAGGTGGAGATCAAGCGGACCTTGTCATTTTGTTGGTGATTTTTTCCCGTAATTAAAACTAATTATTTTGTTACATGCTCACTGTCCAAGATAGGATTCTGAAAATTTACTCAGTTGTCAACATCGATGGCAAGAACGTTGTGACACAAAATTATTGTTTGTCGTCGGCAACTTTTAATAATAACTAATTGTTTGGGAGTATTTTTTTTTTTTGAGGTTGGCATTCTGTCCAATTACAATTTTTCGTGTGAAAGAGGGTGCCCCGGGAGGTGAACTAAATTGGTGTAAAATTTGGTGTTTATATCTTTATTCGTTTGGGGCCCACAGACCGACAAGGAATTAGCCAGTAGTTAACTGAAGGATTTTTTAATTTTTTAATGATCTTACCAGCTTAATATCTTCCATACGCAACATCCGATCAGGATGAAAAATGAAATGGGTAGTCTTGGGGTTAAAGCCCACCGGTTACTTAAAATTTGAGGTTTCTATCTATTAAGGTTTTGCGTCGGCAACATCGTGTTAAGTTCACTTCGATGCTTGCAGTAAGAGTCGCGTAGTGGAAGCTCGCACATGGCTTGGTCCGGCGCACTCTCGCGCGCCTAGATAATTTTCAGACTGTGCCAAAAACCGTTAATAGTGAAGCTGTTTTTAAAATTCAGAGTTAGGTTTACATCAATTTTTCGTGATTATTCCATATATCTGAAAAGTAATTGAGAAATTGTTACTACAAGAAAGTGTTAACTACATCAAAACATTGCTATTTTGAACATTGTGTATTACATAATCCGTGACAACATCTTGCTTCTTTCCCCGACAATCCTATGTAAGTCACACCCCTGTATTTAGATGCCTAAAATCGAAAAGCTGGTTTGCCTGCAAATATAGGTTTACCTGTGTTATGTTAGTCTAGATAGATAAATAAATAGCTCAAAATCCAAAATAAAATTAAAAAAAATAAAAAATGAAACTACAGCTACAACAATTGAAGCTCATTCACATTATCGTCAGTCTGAAAGTGCTTTTGTTGTGGTCCTTTATCTGTATTTAACTAGAAAAACGCTCTGTTTGACGCGTTGATAAGCGAGCGCCTCCATATCTATGAACTTTGTGGCAAAAAGATCTCAAAGCTAATAAAAACAACAATTAACAACAATTCAAGAATGTGCATTTCAAATTTTTTCTAATTTCCATAGCTATTATACTGCCCGACATTGTTGAATGCTTTGCAATGTGCATTGCTAAGATTTTTCGTTATAATTTTGTATAGTGTTTTGACACGGTCCGCCACCATTACTAACACTTATTGATAGCAATAGAAATGTAATTTTGGCCACTTATATGTATAAGATCATGATTAGATTAGTATATTCGTGTCTGGAGAAAAATTTACTATAATATAGCCACCTCACATTTTGCCGTTACTGTGTTTCAGAAAAATATGTTCGAATAACCTTTGTGTAACTTTGCCAATCAGATCGCCATAACACGAACATATTCGTGACCGGAAAAATCTTTGTAAAAATATGTCTATCTCACATTTTGCCACCATTTTGTGTCAGAAAAATATTTTGTAGTAAATATGGTGTAACTTTGTAACTTTTCGAATGATTTTGCCTCAAAACTATACACCGTCAATCCACATCGAGGCTTGTGGATGGTCCAAGTTTCAACTTGATCGGACTTTCCTTTCGATCGCTAACGTCAGACATAAAAAAACAAAACAAAAAAAAAAAAAAAAAACAGAACGAAGTGCCATAAAGGTCTAATAGAGACGCTTTGCTTCTCTCGCTTAATGAAGGCCTACAGTCTCCAAAAACACATGAAAGTAAACCAGTTTATCACTAGGAAAACGCTCTGTTTGACGCGTTGATAAGCGAGTGCGTCCATATCTACGAACGTAATGGCGAAAAGATCTCAAAGCTGATAAAAACAACAATTAACAACAATTCAAGAATGCACATTACAATCATTTTTTCTAATTTCCATAGCTATTATACTTCCCGATATTGTTGAATGCAGTGCAATGTGCGTTGCTAAGAATTTTCGTTGTCATTCTGTCTAGTGTTTTCGTCGCGGTCCGCCACCATTACTAACAGTTATTGACAGCATTTGAAATGTAATTTCTGCCTCAAATACGTATCAGATTGCGTTTAAATTAGTATATTCGTGACCGGACAAAAATTTACTATCAGATAGCCACCTCACATTTTGCTGTTACTGTGTTTCAGAAAAATATTTTTGAGTAACTTTTGTGTAACTTTGCCAATATTTATCAGATTGCCATAAAATTAACATGTTTGTGACCGGAAAAATCTGTAGAAAAATATGGTTATCTGAACCTCACATTTTGCCGCCATTTTGTTTCAGAAAAATATTTTGCAGTAACTATGGTGTAACTTTGTAACTTTTTGAACGATTTTGCTTCAAAACTATATACCTTCAATCCCCATCGAGGCTTGTGGATGGTCCAAATTTCAAGTTGATCGGACTTTCCGTTCGACCGCTATCGACAGACATAAAAACAAAAAAAACAGAACGAAGTGCCATAAGAGTCTAGTGGAGACGCTTGCTTCGCTCGCTTAATCATATGAGATAAGCTTAAAACTTAAAAGTAATTAATCCTGATGGTCAGGTCATGTTATCTCTTCCTTGAGTGGTGAGTGCCAGCTGACAAAAATAGCACTGGCCAATGTTGGGGGTGGGCGGGTGTGTTTAGTCAACCCTCCTCTTCCTCTCCCACAAATGCATGATAATATAGTAGGAATGCCATAAGCAGAGTGATCCTTTTTTGGTTGTCATTCATTGTTTGATTCCATTATCACCGATTTTTAAGAACCTTCACAATGTTTATAATTTAATTGGGTCAAGAGTAGTGTTACATTTCCGGGGATCCTTTTTATTTAGCACGCCTCAATGTGAAAAAGAATGGGTCAACGTGAGTAGGCTTGGGGTCAGCAAACGAATTGAATCTGAAACCAATAGAATTGGAAACGAATAGAAAAGTAATTGATTAGAACGGGGAGTGGAGATGGTTTGTGAGAGCGCTCGTCCATTTCTGGCAACACTGTATGTAAATAATCTTTTGGGTGTGTAATCGACATTTGATGGAATGGAATTAATGTTTCTGTTGGTTTCCGCAGTATTTTCTGTAGGTTTCACATGTATTTTTTGAACCTCGCCTTTTTTCTTGTAACCCTGTAATCATACATGTTAACATGAAAATAAATAAAGAAATACTTACTTACTTACTTACATACTTACTTACATTCTATTGGTTAGGTTAGGTTAGAATGTGAAACCAACAGAAAATACTGCGGAAACGGACAGAAAAGTTGTGGATACAAATAGAAAGGGAAACCAATAGAATAGGAAACTTATAGAATGTGAAATCAACAGAAAATACTGCGGAAACGAACAGAATCATTAATTATGTTATAAAACTGATGTCAATTGTCGATTACACACCTAAATGATTATTATTTAACATATAGTGTTGCCAGAGATGTAGAACCGCTCTCGCAAATCATCCCCACTCCTCGTTCTAACCAATTACTTTTCTATTCATTACCGATTCTATTGCTTACACATTTAATTGGATTGCACGGACCCAGGCGGTTTGAATGATTACAGACCGACCCACTGACTGCTGGTTGAGGGGGAGGGAGAGGGGGAGCTAGTATTCAAACCGTTGTGACAATGGGACTGCAAGCGCCGGTGATATGTATAGCACGACCATTCACAAAATAACCCACGCCTGCATAGCAACATGTAAACATTGATCTGGATATTTCTTCTGAAACAAAACATTTTTCTCCGGGGTCAGGGGCGAACAAATCGTGTTGGTGTATATGAAGTAAAAGCTCATTGCCATTAATGCCCATTGGCAATAGTGTAATAATCTAAATATTTTTTTTACAAAACCCCCAAAAAGTTGCATGCGAATGTAGGTGCACCCCAGTTTTTTTTACTTTCAATTTTCAATTCTTTGTGCGACCTATAATCAAGTAAATACGGTAGTAGTGATCGCTGAACTTTCTCTTTCAACCTTTCCTTCACACAATTGGAAATCTTTTAAGTAGGATTTTTATTTTAAAAGTGAAGCTTTATACATTTCTAATATGTAGTTAATTCTTGTTCGTAATACTGATTTGTCAAAAACCCTGAATTTAAAAAATGAATTATTTAATCAATAATGACGAGGTTTATGAAATTTTATATTTTCAAAGTTGGTACAGTTAAGAAAAAGAAGATGCATCACATACCATCTTTCTAATTAAATAAAGAACATTTTAAGAATTAATTACTATTGACTACATCAACTGTAGCTGCTACAGAAATCCTACACTTCCTGTGAGTGTATTAAATATAGTACATATAGCCATGAACTACGTCTATACACTTTGACATACAACAAAAGAAGTACTTCTATATCGACTGTCAAGCACACCACTGATTTCCAACTACACAAATGAACTGAAATTCAAAATACTCACCCATTTCTCCAAATGGCATGTGAAATGATACTGAAGTAATACTTTTAATTTGTACTATTGTTGGGGATTGTCAGTATGAAGTCTTGACTGGTCGCTACTGCCGTGTGAAACAAACTAACTGGTGCTGCACTCTGTCACACTGCTGGAACTATACTGGGGATAAAACAAACTAACTGGTGCTGCACTCTGTCACACTGCTGGAACTACTGGGGATAAAACAAACTAACTGGTGCTGCACTCTGTCACACTGCTGGAACTACTGGGGATAAAACAAACTAACTGGTGCTGCACTCTCACACTGCTGGAACTACTGGGGATAAAACAAACTAACTGGTGCTGCACTCTGTCACACTGCTGGAACTACTGGGGATAAAACAAACTAACTGGTGCTGCACTCTGTCACACTGCTGGAACTACTGGGGATAAAACAAACTAACTGGTGCTGCACTCTGTCACACTGCTGGAACTACTGGGGATAAAACAAACTAACGCAAATTGATGCTGATGTTGTGTTGGTACAACTGCAACGTGCTAACTATTTAGTTGGATGTAAGCCTGTGCCTGCAGTGTTTGGTCATTGGGTTTAAAATATAGGGAAGAGGATTTTCTTTTATCGGCCTCAGCCTGCGCGGTCCTGTGTCATGACACCGAGAGATAGCGTTGCTCACAGTCGCAATTGATCGCACTGATCGCAGCGCAGCGTAGATCTGTCATGACAAACTAGATGTAGCCGGCCTCTTCTGCTCAGTCAATCAATCTATACTAGCGCTTGTAGCGACGGAGTACGCAACTACTTCAACACGAATTGCGCGCACGATTTGAAATCAATTAGACCACACGCCAGACTTGGATTATAAATTTGGGTATAATATATAAAACCCATGGCACTTTACGGGCCTGAAAAACAATCCCGAGATATTTTCACTTGGGTATATTTCTTCTTTCTGTCTACAGCTAGACAATGAATGTAATGTCGCAATAAAATAAAGTATTAATATGAAATGCAACTGAACGGCAAGTATCATGGTTTTGTTTGTGAGCTGATATCGATGATATTCCAGAAGTTCATGTTTCAATTTATTGAGGCTCGATTGTTGAGGTTCAATTTATTGAGGATTGTCCCGAGGGTGATATTTGTGATTGCTTGGAAATTAAAAAATGTTTAAGTACGAAATATTTTGGAATAGTAATCGATTGTAACCTGCGATGGAAAGAACATATTGACACTTGTGTGCAAAAAATTAGAAACATGGTGTATATATTTTATCGCCTGCGACATGTTATCAGTAGGAAACTACTATTTTTAGTTTATAAATCGTTAGGTCAATCTATTTTGCAGTATGGGATTATCAACTGGGGTGGCGCTTCTTAGTCCAATCTGAACCCCCATATAGTTATACAAAGATTACTATTGAAAATAATACTAATGAAGCCTAAAGGATACTTTACTAGATCGACTTTAGAGATCAGTAAAGTAGCAGATCCAAGCCACCTATATTTTATTGCTACGATGATTCATACATTCAAATTTCGTAGTTATTACTGTGCTAAATGACTTGAATTGATTTGCTTTAGTTTGTTTATAATATAAATCTGTAGCACTCGTCTTGTTTTCGCTTTACTTTATGTATATATCTAGGACAGCCCGCGCACAAGAGATAGCTCTTATGCGGGCTTCTTATCTTATATTATTGTGGTTTATTTAGTTAATTTGTTTATTTAGTGTAAACAATGTGTTTGTGTTATGTTTTTGTGTAGAAGAGTACAAGATAAGAATAAAATGGTTTAAAATAATAATAATAATAATAATAATAATAATAATAATAATAATAATACACGGTAATAGCTAATTCCTGGAGTAGGTATGCGACTTCTAGCTTACGCTATAATTTTTACAATTTAAATCAATAGATTTAATTGGTATTATATCGCGCTAGGGTTTGTAAACAAAAAACTAACGAAATCGTATATTTTGGGCTAGTAGTTCAACAATTCTGTCTTATATGAGGATTAGCACGAACATGATTTTCACCCCAGCAACAAGACAAAAGTGAACCGGATAACATTATTGGATCTTAATTATGAATGCAGGAGTTCTTTCACTTGATAAATACGCAACTCTAAAGTTCTTGTCTTTTTAAACTGAGCCCGGCGTTTGGCAGTTCAAAGCGCGCAGAGCGCCGACGTTGTAAACATGTCACAGATTGACATCTTCGCGCAGAGTACAGTCACATCCACTGTGGAGTTGGCCAGCGAGAGGGCAATCGAGACGTTAGTGCTTGTGATGTTATGCACAGCGAGAAGAGTATGCCAAGTAGTCCTACACCCAGTTTACTGTTGACGTTCGAGAAGTTTTTGGATCAGGCATGTGCGACATTTTAGACAAATGTTACGACTGAGTTCTACACATAGCACCCTCGGAATTTTATTCCCCATTATTCCTATGTCTAGAATTATGGAAAAACCTGAACAGGCACTCACCTTATAATAGAGATGGGAAAAGTGGTTTAACTTTTAAGCCCTTAACTTAACTTTTAAAGATATTTTTGAAACGACGTTCAAACGCGGACAAGGAGACCCCTCCCCCCCCCCCCCCAAATAACAAATATATAATAACAATTACCTCGGCATCCGAACTGAGGATAGGGCGTGTACATAATATTGAATAAATAAACGTTTATAGTTTCTCCGGCTGCATTTTACGAAAGTGACAACTGATAAGAATTTGATAATTTCGACGTAGGCATAAACAAATAATTCGAGACGCGAAAGACAAAAGTATATTCGTCGGATTATGTCTTCGAAAATAACAGGCAAAATTATTAGAACACATTCTTATACAAACCAATGTTTGTTGTTTGATTACTATTAGACCGCACATCTTAGAGTAATTGGCCGTGGTCGATTATCATAGCTTCGGCATTAGAAGGCGACTGTTACGCACCCAAGCTACGTTCCGATTAGCAATATTGTTGCGAAAATATAAACGAAGTCCAAATAAAACATTTCAGTCTTTAGGAGGGGCACAAGAGCTTGTAACGAAACGTGTGTTCTGCGTCGATAAGTTATCCCGACACATCCGGTACAATAAGCTGGTCAGCATTCCTCAAATATTTCAAGCAGCTAGCTATTAGCTTGGCATTTGCAGGTGGACATGACAAATCATGCAAGTAACGATACTACTGATGGTTCACTAGCAGCGGACCAGTATGTATTGGATATTGTACTTCAGGGTTCCGGGGAGGCCCATCCTACCTGTCAAATTAGAAAGGTCTACAATAGAACAGGCGACATCCTAGTTTCTTTGAACCCACAAAACGCCGGGCTCCGGTTAAAAAGACAAGAACTTTAGTTCAATAATTTTCTCAAGTTATGTTTCAGTTAGAAGAAAGAGGATATGGATACAGAGTGTACACTGGAATCAGTGATATTTGATTATTCTTGTTTTGTAATACATTTTGTATTCTGTTTCTGTGTCTATTGGCAACAGCTTTGGCTGCTGAAACCCTTATTTATTCCGTAAACGGTTTTTACATGAAATTGTGGGGGATGAATAAATAAATTGCGAATCCAAATACCACGACAGCTG
This sequence comes from Isoperla grammatica, assembly GCA_945910005.1. Taxonomy (NCBI): domain Eukaryota; kingdom Metazoa; phylum Arthropoda; class Insecta; order Plecoptera; family Perlodidae; genus Isoperla; species Isoperla grammatica. The sequence continues at coordinate 58,513,170 of OX246739.1, read as the reverse complement.
ACGGTCTCGTCAATGATCTCGCGTTCCGGGAATTTTGGCGTTATCTGCATTACACTTTTACACCACCTGTTCCGTAGACAGCCAGCTTGCACTTTACCTTGTGGTATTACCGTTTCACTGGGATGGACAAGCCGACAACGACCCACCATTATCGTCAAAATGCAGATAAGCTCGGATCGGGATGTTGTACAGTGTTAACGTTATGAACCTACTTAATTGCATGCGTTCTGATACAGCTATCTTGTAAACATTTTACGTATTTCAATAAAACAAGGCGAAATTAAAAAAATTGAGATCATATCATATCTTTGGGTCTAGCCAGTGCTTCCCAAAGTGTGGGTCGCGAGCTGACTTCTGATGGTTCGCGAAAATATTTGGAACAGCGAACATTTTGAAATTACTTTTATTGAAACGAAGATCGAAAAAAGAGATAAGCGTTTTGAGCATTCAGTTCCGATGTAAATAATAAATTTACAAAATGTCAGAAGTAATAAATATAATAAACAAAAGAGACCCCCCCCCCCCCCCAAATTAGCTAGGTAGGTTGCGAATTTTTTTTGATCTTACATTGCGTCACGGTTCTGGAAAGTTGGGGAGCACTGGTCTAGGCTATAAACTACTATTTTGTAACGTTGGCATTGGAGTATGTAGAAGAAAAAACATGCGTGATGAAATAAGCTAGACGTGTACAATATGGGTCTCCTGTCATGTTTTAAAGATGGGAATATATGGTAAAAACTATGTTTAATACAAATTTAAGAATATTGAACTTGAGGCTTGAAAGTAACGACGTAAGTTATGCGACGAATGGCCAATATGTTGCAATGAACGTCTGCCGAGTTACCGGCACAACAACCCGCCCCTGCCCCTTGCTCGCGATTCGAGCTATTCAAGGAACCCTTCAGCATTATTCCTAGAAATGTTCGCAGTTGAATTTGATTGCCCAGAGAGATTACAGCGCAGAAGACGTGAGCCAAACAAAAACACATCACGCACTGGATGTGGCATTATGATGAATAGGTGTAAACTTCATTTTTAATCTACCGTATTCATGTTCATGTTCAATCTATATGAATATTATTTATTTTATAACTACCATTATAGACTGGTAGTGTTGAGTGAATATCTGTTTGTGATAACCTGGTCCTAGTTATCTAAAGACATAAATGTGTGGGGTATAGTGTGCAGGAAGTTATTGGATAACAAGTGTGCTCAAGTATTCCCCCCCCCCCTCCCCCCCCCCCCGCCCCACAAACACACACACATACACTCACACTGGCAACAGCATCCGTGCTTGTGACATCCACCTCACGTCGCTATACTCAAGCTATAATGCATAGTTATTGTGATTGGCTACGTATTCATAAATTATATATTGTAATTAATTAATAGTACATTTATTAATGATTCATTATTATGTCAGTTAAATATACAGAAAATCTAAAAGTTCTACGGACTTCGTTGCGAAACATAGATTGAGGACTTCGTTGTCAATTAAGTCTAAAATTCAAGTTATCCCATCCCATTGTTCACTAGTTGCCAGGAATAGTATGTAGGCTAATCAAAAAATATATTCGATTGGTTAAAACCCAGATTTTTTTTATCTTTATGTTTCGTCTTCCGCGTTGGTCAAGATTACAGGTGTGATAACAAAAGTGTCCCTCGGGCCCGCGAGGCGGGGGATGGGGTGAGGTAAAAAGAGCCCGGGACCACACATTCGTTGCAATCCAGTTTTTGTTTGCAAACGGTTTTGGTGACAAGCTGTTAGTCAACACATTGCATAACAACATGTAAGTAAGTAAGTAAATATGTAAGTATGTACCTTCACAGATAATACTTTTTCTGTGGTTAACCATAATAAAATTCTGCTCCTCAATGTACTTCAATAATATACTTGTATAACTTTTTTGAAAGTGGATACATTATTTTATAGTGAACATTTATTTCACACACACATATAGGCCCTATATATATATTTATTTATTTCTGTATGATATTTATATTTGGGCTTGAGCCTGTGAACCCAATATATTCCGACTTCGTCGGCGAGTGATGAGTTCATAGGTCACGCCAAGGTTACGCTTTACAGTGGCTGCGGAACCTGCATTCCATCAAGCGTCCCTGACAATTCGGGAATACTTTGAGTATTGTATACATATTTGATAAGGGAAATAACAGTTCACTATAAAATCCTGTATCCATTTTCAACAAAGTTACAAGTATATTATTGAGTGACAATGACAATGAGGGGCAGAATTTTATTACGGTTATAACACCACAGAAAAAGTGTTATCTGTGAAGATACATACTTACTTACTTACTTACTTATTGTTCTGCAATGTGTTTACGGCTAACAGCTTGTCACCAAAAGCTGTTTGCAAACAAAAATTGTTTTTCATCTTATTTTGTCAAATTAGCATTGAGTGCTCTATATTATGTATCTATTGTTGTTATGTTCTTATGTTCTCTGTAATGCGGGCTGAAGAGAGTTCCCGCCTATTGGGGCACTCTATACGAGTCGTTCTTACTCATATAAAGTGTAAGAACTTGCGTTAATAAATAAATAAATGTGTGGTCCCTCGCTCTTTCCGCTACCTCACCCCATCCCCCGCCTCGCGGGTGCGATGGGCACCTTTGTTATCACACCTGTAATCTTGACCAACGCGGAAGACAAAACACAAATATATAAAATGTTGGTTTTAACCAATTGAATATATTTTTTGATTAGCCTACTTACTATTATTCCTGGTAACTAGTGAACAATGGGACGGGATAACTTGAATTTTAGCGATCAGACGAAAACTTAGCCTTCCACGTACTTAGTTGACATCGAAGTCCTGAAACTATGTTTCGCAACGAAGTCCGTAGAACTTTTAGATTTTCTGAATATTTAAATGACATAATAATGAATCATTAATAAAATATGTACTATCAATAATTACAATATATAATTTATGAATACGTAGCCGATCACAATAACTATGCATTATAGCTTGAATATAGCGACGTGAGGTGGATGTCACAAGCACGGATGCTGTTGCCAGTGTGAGTGTGTGTGTGTGTGTGTGTGTGTGTGTGTGTGTGTGTGTGTGTGTGTGTGTGTGTGTGTGTGTGTGTGTGTGTGTGTGTGTGTGTGTGTGTGTGTGTGTGTGTGTGTGTGTGTGTGTGTGTGTGTGTGTGTGTGTGTGTGTGTGTGTGTGTGTGTGTGTGTGTGTGTGTGTGTGTGTGTGTGTGTGTGTGTGTGTGTGTGTGTGTGTGTGTGTGTGTGTGTGTGTGTGTGTGTGTGTGTGTGTGTGTGTGTGTGTGTGTGTGTGTGTGTGTGTGTGTGTGTGTGTGTTTGTGGGGGGGGGGGGGGGAGGAATACTTGAGCACACTTGTTATCCAATAACTTCCTGCACACTATACCCCACACATTTATGTCTTTAGATAACTAGGACCAGGTTATCACAAACAGATATTCACTCAACACTACCAGTCTATAATGGTAGTTATAAAATAAATAATATTCATATAGATAAATAACATGAACATGAATACGGTAGATTAAAAATGAAGTTTACACCTATTCATCATAATGCCACATCCAGTGCGTGATGTGTTTTTGTTTGGCTCACGTCTTCTGCGCTGTAATCTCTCTGGGCAATCAAATTCAACTGCGAACATTTCTAGGAAGAATGCTGAAGGGTTCCTTGAATAGCTCGAATCGCGAGCAAGGGGCAGGGGCGGGTTGTTGTGCCGGTCACTTGGCAGACGTTCATTGCAACATATTGGCCATTCGTCGCATATGTCGTTACTTTCAAGCCTTGTTTAATATTCTTAAATTTGTATTAAACATAGTTTTTACAATATATTCCCATCTTTAAAACATGACAGGAGACCCATATTTTACACGTCTATAGCTTATTTCATCAAGCATGTTTTTTCTTTTACATACTCCAATGCCAACGTTACAAAATAATAGTTTATAGCCTAGACCAGTGGCGTAGCTACAAAACCACGGGTCCCCGGGCAATAGAACCTAAATCGAGCTGGCGGCCCCCTACTACAGACTTGTAAACGTAATTTTGTATTGAGTCCGGGATCATGTTCATGATCATTATTTAAAGGCGTACCTCAAATCTCTATTTTGACTCTAGCCGACTAGCCTTTTCACGTTGGCTAATACAACAATTGACAATTGTTGTAAATATTGTCACTAATTGTTGCATTTGTCTCCTGACTAGCGCCAGAATTGGGATTTATACTTGACTTGTTTTTTACTGAAAAGCAACAATAAAGAAAACTGGGATCTGGGACGAAATTTTCAATTTGTACAGCCACAGATAACGGATTGTAGTGACTGTGGTACAGCCATTCCTTTAGAACTTCCAAACTTCCCCGATAGCAAAAAAAATGCATTGTAACAAATCACCAATAAATAAATAAATACAAATACAAAAAAAAACGAATTGATTAGGTGATCTTAAGATAAAATTCTTTTGAGCGATTTTCGATCGAAAGTGTTCTCATCCCATGCATATTTCTCGATGAACTTGTTTGACTGAACTGAACTGAACTTGTTACAGTAACTGGAAGTGTTCCGTTCACAGAACAAACGTCAGTACAATAGAATATGCAGCTATTTGAAACTATACTTTTATAGACGCAAAATTTACAATCTTGTTTCTTGAACAAAACCGACATGAGACGATCTGCACCGGCAATTTTTAATTTATAATAATTTACCGTAGGAATTTCGCATGAGTTTATATTGAAGCTAATAAACAATGATATAGGTTTCCAACTCAGGCCAGACTAGAAACCGGGCCCCTCTAGACCTCGGCCCCCTGGGCTATTCCTACGCCAAATTGGCCTAGACCAGTGCTCCCCAACTTTCCAGAACCGCAACCCCCACCCAGCTAAAAGGGGAGGGGGGGGGGGAGTGTATTTTTTGTTAATTATGTTTATTACTTCTGACATTTTGTAAATTCATTATTAACATCGAAATTTAATGCACACAAAGCTTTAGCACTTTTTTCGATCTACGTTTAAATAAAATTAAAAACCATTTCAAAATGTTCGCTGTTCAAAATATTTTGGCAAACTATTAGAAATCAGTTCGCGACCCATAGTTTGGGAAGCACTGGCTAGACCCAAAGATATGATCTCGAATTTTTTAATTTCGCCTTGTTTTATTGGCATACGTATAAAGTGTTTACAAGATTAAATGTAATATAGTTGTATCAGAAAAGTAGGTCCATAACGTACGTACAACATCCCGATCCGAGCTTATCGGCATTTGACGATAATGGTGGGTCGTTGTCGGCTTGTCCATCCCAGTGAAACGGTAAGACCACAAGGTAAAGTGCAAGCTGGCTGGCTACGGAACAGGTGGTGGAATGCAGATAACGCCAAAATTCCCGGAACGCGAGATCATTGACGTAGACCGTCCGCTGTCGTGGTATTTGGATTCACAATTCATTTACTCATCCTCCGCAATGTCATGTAAAAACCGTTTACGGAATAAATAATGGTTTCAGCAGCCAAAGCTGTTGCCAATAGACACAGAAACAGAATACAAAATGTGGATACAAAATGCATTACAAAACGAGAATGTTCAAATAACACTGTTTATACACACTCTGTATACATATCCTCTTTCCTAACCTCCTCGGCGATAAAGTGGGGCGGTATGAGCCGGTATGCATACCCTAAAAATACCGACGGTATACCATACCGGCACTAATTTGTATCGATTGTAAACATATTGACGAATTATGTTGAACCTTTTGTTTTACTTGGTTTAGTATTTACATTTGCTCATACAATGTTTTTTTATACAGAAATTGTTTCAATTTTTATTTTTTCACCACCAATGTACGTAAAGACAAGCGTTGATTCCTCTTTAAAGGAATTTCAACATGTTCGTGACAAAACACCCTAAAATAATCTCTGCGGGGTTTATCTGGGCCGTGCCCCCCAGACCCCCCCTCCCCGCCCACGTACACACTTTTGTCTGATTTACACAGCATTAGTGCATACCGTCACTTCTCGATGGCCACTTTAACCACTCTCTTACTCTTTCTTCTTCTTTCTTTAACCTAACTGAAACATTACTTGAGAAAATTATTGAACTTGGGTTGCATATTTATCAAGTGAAAGAACTCCTCTTAGGCTCTACATTCATAAAATTAAGATCCAATAATGTAAATCTTCTTCACTTTTGTCTTGTTGCTAGGGTGAAAATCACGTTCGTGCTCATTCTCATAAGACAGAATTGTTGAAATACTAGCCCAAAATAAACGACTTCCTTAATTTTTTGTCAACCATTACCCGGCAGCATCGGCGGGAGACGAGAGGTATGTCGTACGCGCGTCATTGCAAACGAACTATTAGCCGTAGCTACTCTTCCTATTCAATGCTTCAACGAGATGTTTCATAATGAGGAAAATTGATTCTAAATACGATTGTTTCCAGTATTTATACGCATACTTAAAAACTCTGGTTAGTATATTTTAAGATAACATACTTGGCATTTAGTAAGTCTTGACATAATACGACATGCATGTTGTTTACGTCCACACAGATCTCTTAAAAGCAATGTCGCATCGACATTCGAATCGACTTGAGCAAAAACACATCAATAATTGTGATTGTTAGTAACTCTACCCGGAGTCGTTTATTTCAAATGTAATTTTATTATCGAAAAAACATAATGTAGGCATAAATGTAGGTAACATGAATGTGTAGGCTTACCGTGTATTATTATTATTATTATTATTATTATTATTATTATTATTATTATTATTTTAAACCATTTTATTCTTATCTTGTACTCTTCTACACAAAAACATAACACAAACACATTGTTTACACTAAATAAACAAATTAACTAAATAAACCACAATAATATAAGATAAGAAGCCCGCATAAGAGCTATCTCTTGTGCGCGGGCTGTCCTAGATATATACATAAAGTAAAGCGAAAACAAGACGAGTGCTACAGATTTATATTATAAACAAACTAAAGCAAATCAATTCAAGTCATTCAGCACAGTAATAACTACGAAATTTGAATGTATGAATCATCGTAGCAATAAAATATAGGTGGCTTGGATCTGCTACTTTACTGATCTCTAAAGTCGATCTAGTAGAGTATCCTTTAGGCTTCATTAGTATTATTTTCAATAGTAATCTTTGTATAACTATATGGGGGTTCAGATTGGACTAAGAAGCGCCACCCCAGTTGATAATCCCATACTGCAAAATAGATTGACCTAACGATTTATAAACTAAAAATAGTAGTTTCCTACTGATAACATGTCGCAGGCGATAAAATATATACACCATGTTTCTAATTTTTTGCACACAAGTGTCAATATGTTCTTTCCATCGCAGGTTACAATCGATTACTATTCCAAAATATTTCGTACTTAAACATTTTTTAATTTCCAAGCAATCACAAATATCACCCTCGGGACAATCCTCAATAAATTGAACCTCAACAATCGAGCCTCAATAAATTGAAACATGAACTTCTGGAATATCATCGATATCAGCTCACAAACAAAACCATGATACTTGCCGTTCAGTTGCATTTCATATTAATACTTTATTTTATTGCGACATTACATTCATTGTCTAGCTGTAGACAGAAAGAAGAAATATACCCAAGTGAAAATATCTCGGGATTGTTTTTCAGGCCCGTAAAGTGCCATGGGTTTTATATATTATACCCAAATTTATAATCCAAGTCTGGCGTGTGGTCTAATTGATTTCAAATCGTGCGCGCAATTCGTGTTGAAGTAGTTGCGTACTCCGTCGCTACAAGCGCTAGTATAGATTGATTGACTGAGCAGAAGAGGCCGGCTACATCTAGTTTGTCATGACAGATCTACGCTGCGCTGCGATCAGTGCGATCAATTGCGACTGTGAGCAACGCTATCTCTCGGTGTCATGACACAGGACCGCGCAGGCTGAGGCCGATAAAAGAAAATCCTCTTCCCTATATTTTAAACCCAATGGTTTGGTGTTCCTCTGCCAAAGGATGATCTTATGTAGGGTAAGCATTGCTCCATTCTAATTCCTTATACTCACTTCGTATGGATTGTTTAATATTTTCCTATTTACTCTGGATGGAGAGAGGCAGAAATTCACCCATAACTAAGTAATACGTATCTATCTACCATGAATTTCAATGTAGTATTGCAAGATTGTTATTACGGTATTGTGAAAACTGTTCAACGTGTATGGAAGTAAGAGCGATGGTTTAGAGGAAAACTATAGTTAACCATAACGTGTGTGATCGACCGAGGTTTCACATGGGAAATCAAATGTGTTTAATCCCATAATAAGTCGATACGTACCGTAGTTTGATATTGAAATCCAACGATTTTAATTTGTAAATTTAAAAGCAAAAAAATGTATGTATGCCTATACGTGTACAGTTGCATGGTATATTGTTCACATAGTACCATGTCTAGGTTCTGGCATATTTGATTGCTGAGTATCAATTGGAAATAATCCACAAAGCAACATTTTCTGTGAATCTTTCTCTATCGATTGTAAGTCAACTAACTTATACCGTAGTTGTAATCCATCTGGGTAATGTGTTTAGTTACATAAGCATGCATATTGTCGAGCCAATGTTATGGTGCAAAGGTCTAGGCATAACATATACATTTTCAAAAATAATTTTCTCATATAATTATACTCTCATTAAAATGGGTTTTTACTTTTTAGTTACTGCTTCCAAACATTTCAAACAAAATAATTTGCTTTTAGGGGTATAGACCTACTAATAATAATGGTTTCCTCTTTTTTTGTACTGAATAAAGAGTATGGTTAGAAGAGATAGAATACCTATACTAGTAGCCACATAGACATGGCCCATGGGCTATAATAATTATACTAATCACTATAGAAGAGATAGAATACCTGGTAGCCACATAGACATGGGCTATAATAATTATACTAATCACTATAGAAGAGATAGAATACCTAGTAGCCACATAGACATGGGCTATAATAATTATACTAATCACTATAGAAGAGATAGAATACCTAGTAGCCACATAGACATGGGCTATAATAATTATACTAATCACTATAGAAGAGATAGAATACCTAGTAGCCACAAAGACATGGGCTATAATAATTATACTAATCACTATAGAAGAGATAGAATACCTAGTAGCCACATAGACATGGGCTATAATAATTACTATACTAATCACTAATCAGTAGTCCCTCTTTAATTCTAATTCCAAAGGACTCGAAAACCCCCCAGGGGAATTCCTAAATGTTGAATTAAAAGAGCGTAAACTCTAATATACAAGTCATGCCCTAACCTCCTGCAGGGACATCACTAGAATGGAACATAAGTTTGAAATAACGAGCAGTGTCTAATCTACTGTTGTATGGAATGTTGGGATATTGTGTGTTTTTGCATGCAAGAATCAAGAATGCATCACCCTACATAACTAACTGCAGTTTCACTAACATAGGTTTGCTTGGTAACCACTTTCTTGTTCATATTGTCAACATATTTCTGCATGCAACACATTTCTTGCAACATGACATTGAGGAAAGCCAACACAAGTTCCCCAGCCTTTACATTTCTAACATGTAGCAACAGTAACAAGTTATATTCATTTAAAAGTATAGTAGGGTTGAGTGAGGAATATAGGAGGTGGTATAATATTTTATTTATATATATTAAAACACTAAAGCTTTCATGGCCAGGATTTATGTCAATAAAATTACACTAATTGCGGGTTATTCCGCCACGTCCTACCTCCATATTGTGCTGACGTTTCAGGAACCTTATGGATCCTATCCTCAGGGCGTCGAACTCTCAACTCTTTTTTTGAGAGTTCGACGCCCTGAGGATAGGATCCATAAGGTTCCTGAAACGTCGGCACAATATGGAGGTAGGACGTGGCGGAATAACCCGCAATTATTTTAATTTTATTGACAGATATATATATGTAACTCAGAACAAGATAAAACATGTTCTAGTGAGGGGAAAGGTACAGAAGGATGGCAGTTGTTGTGACAGTAGATGGGGTAAGATTTACCAGTGGCATGCAGATGCCACTGGTAAATCTTACCCCATCTACTGTCACAACAACTGCCTTACATCCAATGTGGTTTATCAGCTTAAGTGCACTCAGTGTCCAGCAGAATATGTAGGTCTAACCTCCAATGACCTGAGAACACGCATGACAGGCCACCGTCAAAGCATCAACCACCAGGATGTAGATAAACCAGTGGCTCAGCATGCTATGTCACATGCTCTTTCACTCAAGGACTGTTTCACAATCCGCATCATCAAGGCGCTGCCGGCAACCACCAGGATGTAGATAAACCAGTGGCTCAGCATGCTATGTCACATGCTCTTTCACTCAAGGACTGTTTCACAATCCGCATCATCAAGGCGCTGCCGCTAGAGATGAACCCCAGGTATAGACATTTCCCCAAGCAACCTTTCCCCCACCACCTTCCGCAACTCGACAGACCAGACCCGTCCCCTCTGTTTACAAACCGCAGAAAGGTTCAACTACCTGCTCAATTAAAAGTGAAGCTGCTTACCAAAAAAATTAAAATTGTTTTAACAATATTTAACTTCTTGTGGTTATGAGATTGTTGTTTCAATCAAAAAATCAAGCAAACTGCAATTTTATTTTTTTTAATCCGTCCATATTTGACTGACAAAATCCGATAAATGTTTCAGCACATTCATTCAAATATGGACGAATTAAAAAAAATAAAATTGCAGTAAGCTTGATTTTTTAATTGAAACAACAATCTCATAACCACAAGAAGTTAAATGTTGTTATAACAATTTTAATTTTTTTGGTAAGCAGCTTCACTTTTAATTGAGCAGGTAGTTGAACCTTTCTGCGGTTTGGAAACAGATCGGACGGGTCTGGTCTATCGAGTTGCGGAAGGTGGTGGGGGAAAGGTTGCTTGGGAAAATGTCTGTACCTGGGGTTCATCTCTAGGTGACGGCCACTGTACAGACAGTTAGAACTGAGGCATTGGGAACTGTCTCATCAACACATCACCAGATCGCGTCAGCCACCTAACCTTAATCTCAGGTAGCGCGCCCGCCCTTTTCCTTAGTTCTTTCTTCTACCACCACCCACGAAAGCGCCTGCATCATGTAAATTCACCCTAGTCTTAAGTTTAGTTTAGTTCTTCTACTCACGCTGAGTGATCACTTGTTGGCCGAAACGTCTCAGTTTGTTTGTCTTCTCATCTATATGTTTCTCTAAGCGGCCTATCTACTTTCTCAGGTAAGCTGTCGTCCTTCTGTACCTTTTCCCTCACTAGAACATGTTTTATCTTGTTCTGAGTTACATATATATATATATATATATACAGTGCTTTTTTTCTAAAATAAAGTTAACCGGTACGTTCGGCATAATGTTTCATGTGACTGGTGTGGTATAGCTGGGGTCTGGGGCGAAGCCCCAGCCGCCGGAGGCAAATTCGGCGTAGGCGAAAATTTTTTGGGGTACTGCATTAAGTTCGATGGCCAAAAACGCATTTTTAAGGCGGATTTGTATCGTAGATATCGACGAAATATGAAGCTTATGTTGCACAGCTCATGACTGGGATTAGATCCTGTGTCCACACGATCGAGCAGCGCGTGCGCGTGAACTGGCATCCGCAGAAAACATAAAATATCTTTTTTTTAAACGTGCCAATAGTGATGGTTTCATTGTTGTAAGACGGAAACTAAAATTATTTTTTCAGCCCCCCCCCCCCCCCCCCTCATGTTGAATCCGCCCATGTTTAACGTGACCCAAACACGAGACGTGCATTTACTCACTACAAACTTGATAGTTAATATTTGTTTTAAAATAATTTATTACTCACCAAAATCGATGATATCGAATTCAAAGCAATTTCCAAACATGACTCATAGTCATGTTCTCGTCAGCAACACGTCGGTCTCTTGCTCTGTTTCGGTAGTAGGTGGCGAGGTGACGACCCAAGAAGTTATTTTTCGGTTCATTTTTATTTTTTACACTCTCACTAAACACACACACACACTCGCTAATCACGACGACATCTCCACTCGTCACCAGAGAGGAAACCAACCCTGCCACACACAACTTACAATCCCTTGACCACCGATCTCCCCCTCCTCTCTTCCTCCCCCAACACAACCCAATCGTTGTCTGTAAATTGAAAAGGCGCTTTCAAGGAAAACAGAAAAGTAAGAAGAGGTAAATTCTCTTTTGCAGTTCCCAGAAGCTACTCTTGACAGTTGACGTTTTAGTCAAAACAACCCTAATTATCTTTCCTTAGAACTGATGAACCAAATGAAAGAAAAGATTACTGTAGTGTGTGGCCGCCAAGAGTCTAAAAAGAAGTGATTTACTACATGTCACACCCATGTCACCAGCAGGTGGCAACATCCTTATATTACAAAATGAAACATATTTTGCAGTCACAAGCCTTTCACACTGCACACTTCAAAGTTATTCACCCGCTTCAAGGCTAATCGTAGCGTACCGGCTATAGTGTGACTTCATTGCCTTTTACCGGTACGCCTCTTGTGTTAGCCGGTACGCGTACCGGCTCGTACCGGCCGAAAAAAAGCCCTGTATATATATATATATATGTGTGTGAGAGGGAAAGAAGGATAGGAGCCAACAGCTTACCTGAAACCATTTGGCAGGCTGCGTAGCGTAGATGACACAAAACAAAACAAAAAACACAACACAAAAACTTCTGGACGTTTCGACGCTTCGGTCTTGGTCACCAGAAGGAGCTGAACTAGAAGGAGATATATATATATACCTATATATATATATATAAACGTGTTAAGTTTTCGCGTCCGAGTCTTGACAACAAATGAAATCGGAACGAAACGTTAGAACTTTAATTTCAATGGACTCGCCGATATCTGACAGCCAAATTTCAGTTCTGTTGCTGGACATAGTTTCTTCATTTGTGTTCAATGTATAGCAATTTGGATTAATTCTAATTTGAGTTTGAAAATACATTGAATCCATTTGATTAGTGTCTCTTTACGATTATTAGTAGCACACAATGTATCCACAGGCTACAAGTTTCACACCTTATACAGTGCCTTGCACAGTACGATGGGTTTGAGATAATACTCTCATTACAAATCTGACGCGTTCACGTGCACGTTTTCTGTACAATGTCTTTTTTTTAGAGATGGGACGATTACGATTACGATTCTACGATTCTAGGGATTATTCCGAGAATCGGCGATTAATCGGATCGGAGATTATTCGAAGAAAATTGGCCGATTCTAATAATCGCGTGATTTTGAATTTTCGCCCGCTCGCTAGTGCGCTATCTGTCGTTTAGCGGCAAGCGCTAGCATGTGTAGAAGGCGGTGTATAGAACATTCGACCTATCCGTGGAGTTATGACCTATTGATCGATGTATTTGAATCGAATTTTCTTACGTCATCGGCATGGCGTCTTACTAGCCTAATCTCGCCCATAGAGAAAGAAGTTGCTCGCCTGTTGAATGCTGTTGTCTCGTAATTAATTGTGTCAGTTTTTCACATTTTGAATGCATTCGTAGCAATGTCTGAGTTGTCTGCCAATAAAAAACTTAAAAGTGATGTGTGGCGTTTTTTCACTGTAGATTTGGTCAACAAAAGCAAAGCAAAATGCAAGTTTTGCAACGAACTCATTTCGCGTGGTGGTTCTGATACTAGTTTAGTATAGCTTAGACCCGTTTGAATCGAGTTGCACTTTTTTTAATAATCAGTTAAATAATCGTTAATCGGATCGGTTTTTTAATAATCGTAATCGGTAATCGGATCGGCCAATTTGAAGAATCGTCCCATCTCTACTTTTTTTCTATCATTATATTTCAGGCGATATCTGAATGTCCTACTGTCAAAATATGACACACCAGGTAAAGTTCATCTCTATCCAAAATAAATGCCGGTAAAGGGGACTTCTCAAAGAGAGCCTTATTTCCCGCTCACTGTGCAAGGAAGGAACCACAGGAAGGATGCACAGTTTTAAAAAAGTGAACACAATGATTTCTATTTAAATAACAAAAACCACCCGCTTGACAATAGCGAATACGAGGGCTCTGGATTCGGTCATTTTTCAATGAGTCGGCCATATAATTATCCCTCGCTCAAGAAAAATGACAATCACTAAATGAAACTGCTATTTTCCTACTTTTCTTACAAACCCATTATGAGAATGGCTAATACTGAATATTCATGATCAAAGGTCCATGTGGTTTGGAGCTGTCGTTACTATGTTGGAAGGTTTGCCAAATAAAGGGGATGATGACTGATGGGGATGTATTCCTTCTGGTATTTGCTTTTTTGTATTTTTCTAGTTGAAATTTGTAATTTTTGAAATGCAAATCAAAGAAATCGTGAATTTACCAATTTCGGGACAAATTAAGGCATCCCGAAATGAAACATTTCGGGATGCGGGACACTTGGTTCAAATTCGGGACTGTCCCTCATTTTTCAGGACGTCTGGTCACTCTAATCTCTATGCATAGTGCATAAATAATCGATTTTACCAAAATAAATACGTAATAGAAGAATGTCGCAGGAAAATCTCTTTCTTCAAAATGACACGGTTTTGGTAGTGCAACCATGCAACTATGCATGAGCTGTGCTGTGACTGGCCTCTTCTGTCCGGCGCATAGTTTCATTAGCAACCGTCTCTGTACAGTGCGACTTTCCGAGCCCGCCTGCATCTGTAGGCGTGGGCGCAGTGGTCAAGGCCACAGCAGACTTCCGCAGTTCCGAGCTGTCGATAAACCGCGGGGACCCCGTTCAAGTCTGGGCGCTGGATGTGATGCGAGGCTACTTCATTAGGCATCACAGCAGTGAAGGTTGGTCTTATTCTTTTATACTCTACCAACACTGGACTGTTTCCATTGTACGCCACTTAACGCCACTGTCCTCAACTGAAAATCAATTCTTGTTACCAGTTGGGCAACAATTTTATTTTTTAACTTTTATTTTATTATTTATTTATTTTCCGACTTCATAGTTGGAAACAGGGACAAATGTATATTGAAATTTTATTTTGATATAAGCAATATTAGTTTTGCATTTTGAACCATCATTTTTCATTTAAAAAATAACTCAATATTTGCTCGGTGTCTTTGCCAGGCTGGGTTCCCTCCCACGTCCTCCACCAGCCAAGCGACAACGGACGCAAGCCGTGGCAGTTCCGTTTCCGCAAGCCCAGTTTCGGCGGCAGTGGCACGAGAAGGGAGAGAAGATCTTTGGATGGGGCGCTCGCCGAGAACAACTCCAACAAGCGGGGACTCCTACCGGAGTATCCAAGCTCACCGCCAGAGTTTCTAGAGATCCTGAGTGATATCAGCGTACCTGCGGGAACCACTGCTGAGCTCAGGTGGGTTAGCAATACTTAACCACCAATCATATTCCTATCGAATGACGATTAAGTTTGATGATCCAATTTTTTGTTTTGCTACTTGAATGTTGTAGTTGTAGGTTGTGATGTTTTGGCATTCCTCATATTTATTTGAATGTGAATCATTCATTGCATATTTTTATATTTACCTTCACAAGCACACACACTTCACACAAAGTCACAAAAATGCTTCCAACTTGGGAGCTTGCAACAAAATAATTAGCTACGGTAATTTAGATAGATATAGTCTTTATTTGTTTGTCGATGGAATTACAAAGCAAAATGGCAAGGTTCAATTAGTATCGCTAACCAGGAGTTTATAAGAGATTACATCAATTTGCTTACAGCTAATTTTAGCTTGAAACATAATTAAAACGAGCGAAGCGAGCGTCTTCATTGGACTTCTATGCCACTCCTTCTGTTTCTTTTTTTTCCTTTTTTGTCTGTCGATAGCGGTCGACCGGAAAGTCCGATCAAGTTAAAATTTGGACCATCCACAAGCCTCAATGTGGATTGAAGATGTATAGTACTGTAACAAAATCGTTTGAAAAGTTACAAAGTTACACCATAGTTACTGAAAAATATTTTTCTGAAACAAAATGGTAGCAAAATGTGAGATAGCCATATTTTTATAAAGATTTTTCCGGTCACGAATATGTTCATGTTATGGCGATCTAACAAGTATTGGCAAAGTTAGACAAAAGTTACTTGAAAATATTTTTCTAAACACAGTAATGGCAAAATGTGAGGTGGCTATATTATAGTAAATTTTTGTCCGGTCACGAATATACTAATATAAATGCGATCTGATACGTATAGAGGCAGAAATTACATTTCTATTGCTGTCAAGAAGTGTTGGTAGGTAACGGTTGCGGACCGTGTTGAAAACACTATACGAAATGACAACGAAAATTCTTAGCAACGCACATTGCACAGCATTCAAGAATGTCAGGATGTATAATAAGTAATAACTATGAAAATTAGAAACATGCTTGCAATGCACATTCTTGAATTGTTGTTAATTGTTGTTTTTATTAGCTTTGAGAACTTTTCGCCAGAAAGTTGGTAGATATGGATCTAACATGGAGCGCCGCTTATCAACGCGTGTATCGTTTGAGCCCATGTCCTTGCTTCAGGTGCCGCGTTCAGCCCGCGGGGGATGTGGACGTGACGTGGCGCAAGGCCTCGGGCTTTCATGACGCAGCGGGGGAAGTGATCGGCAGTGAGGGCCGCTACAAAGTGAGCCTCACCAGCGAGGGTGAGGCTAGCCTCATAGTGGACGGGTGTCGACCGGCTGACTCTGGCCAGTACACCTGCACTGCCTGCAATGATACCGGCAACCAGACCACCGCGGCCTGCCTTACAGTTGTAGGTGCGTGATAAATAATTAATAAAAATAAATCTGTATTTATGGTCTAGGCACTCAGTTACAAGAACTGATTTCAAGTGGAGGACATTAATTATACCATTTATCATGTGCTTCTTTGCTATGACTATGTTCATGTTTTCACATGTTGATATGACTGCAGTTAATTTAGTTTCACATAAAATTGGGAAGGAAAGGGAGGATAATATTGAGAAAAATGTATGACAAGAATAGTAGGACCAACGATAGTAAGATATACCCTGTCGGGAGTAGGCCGATGATGCAGTGGAAGGCAGAGAACTGCAACTAGATGAGGGATGCATGGGAACATCAACCATGCCATAGACAGGACCTGAGGATGGATGAAACTAAGCTGCAGTCATATTGGTAGGGGAAAGCATGTGGTTTTATAAGTGTATTTTGTTAGGACTGATGGGTAACCCAAAATGTTTGGCATAGTTTATAACTAGGGATCGGATTTGTATTCCCTAAAAACCACTTAAATATGGGCATATATATATATTCCCTTAAAAACAAACAAATATTCTCAAATATTCCCAAAAACCTCCAAATATTCCATTTTATTCCTTGTAATTATGTATTTGTCTGTATTTGTAGAGGGAGGGAGTCCGAAATAGCAAAGATATCCACTCTTCAGTCTCACTAACGAAGGTGTTGCCAGTTGTGGCCATTGTTTTTTTAAATTATTTAAGGAACAGAAGTATAAATGTACAGTGTTGTTCAAAACAATATTAATCCCTGGTAAATGGAAAAAAATTGGAAAACAAGGACAAATGATTTTTCAGCGATATATGTTACATACAAAGATGGCACGACACAGTGAGGAAGGATGTGGAAATGCGAGGAGGGGACTGGAATGTAGGCCTAGTTGAGAAGAAGAGTGGTGGCAAGATAGAAAAACATGGAGAGGCTTATCCTCAATGCCGACCCAACGCAGAGTTGGACGTGGCAACAGATGATGATGATGATATCTAACATATTCTCTGCAAATATGCAAAATATTTCAAAATTTTCTCCAATACCGCTAAATATTCTCTTATATACCAAATATAGCTAAAAATTCCCTCACAAGTTTGCATTTTTGGTATCACAAGGTATGAATCGCAAAGATATACTATTTCACGCAGTTACATAGCATACATACATACTTGCAATTGAATAAAAATCCGCTCCTTATTTATAACATACTCAAAACATTGAAGCTGCTACAGTTTGGTAACTTCCATGCAATTAGGAAACTAAAAGTTCAGTACAGTACGTAATGAATTTTAGTTTGTTGTAAAGAATGGTATTTTCTCTTACAAAGTAATGACTGTAATTGGTCCTAACTCGGCATGTGCATGTTGGCAGTCTCAACGTACCCCATACCCACTCAGCCGTGCGTGCAAGTGTTGGCCGGAACCAGCGTCCTGCTGACATGGGACAGTTCCTAACTCAACGTGTGCTTATTACAGGCTCTACGTACGGCATACCCACTCAGCCGTGCGTGCAAGTGTTGGCCGGAACCAGCGTCCTGCTGACATGGGACAGTTCCTAACTCAACGTGTGCTTATTACAGGCTCTACGTACGGCATACCCACTCAGCCCTGCGTGCAAGTGTTGGCCGGAACCAGCGTCCTGCTGACATGGGACAGTTCCTAACTCAACGTGTGCTTATAACAGGCTCTACGTACGGCATACCCACTCAGCCCTGCGTGCAAGTGTTGGCCGGAACCAGCGTCCTGCTGACATGGGACAGTTCCTAACTCAACGTGTGCTTATTACAGGCTCTACGTACGGCATACCCACTCAGCCCTGCGTGCAAGTGTTGGCCGGAACCAGCGTCCTGCTGACATGGGACAGTTCCTAACTCAACGTGTGCTTATTACAGGCACTACGTACGGCATACCCACTCAGCCCTGCGTGCAAGTGTTGGCCGGAACCAGCGTCCTGCTGACATGGGACAGTTCCTAACTCAACGTGTGCTTATTACAGGCTCTACGTACGGCATACCCACTCAGCCCTGCGTGCAAGTGTTGGCCGGAACCAGCGTCCTGCTGACATGGGACAGTTCCTAACTCAACGTGTGCTTATTACAGGCTCTACGTACGGCATACCCACTCAGCCCTGCGTGCAAGTGTTGGCCGGAACCAGCGTCCTGCTGACATGGGACAGTTCCTAACTCAACGTGTGCTTATTACAGGCTCTACGTACGGCATACCCACTCAGCCCTGCGTGCAAGTGTTGGCCGGAACCAGCGTCCTGCTGACATGGGACAGTTCCTAACTCAACGTGTGCTTATTACAGGCTCTACGTACGGCATACCCACTCAGCCCTGCGTGCAAGTGTTGGCCGGAACCAGCGTCCTGCTGACATGGGACAGTTCCTAACTCAACGTGTGCTTATTACAGGCTCTACGTACGGCATACCCACTCAGCCCTGCGTGCAAGTGTTGGCCGGAACCAGCGTCCTGCTGACATGGGACAGTTCCTAACTCAACGTGTGCTTATTACAGGCTCTACGTACGACATACCCACTCAGCCCTGCGTGCAAGTGTTGGCCGGAACCAGCGTCCTGCTGACATGGGACAGTTCCTAACTCAACGTGTGCTTATTACAGGCTCTACGTACGGCATACCCACTCAGCCCTGCGTGCAAGTGTTGGCCGGAACCAGCGTCCTGCTGACATGGGACAGTTCCTAACTCAACGTGTGCTTATTACAGGCTCTACGTACGGCATACCCACTCAGCCCTGCGTGCAAGTGTTGGCCGGAACCAGCGTCCTGCTGACATGGTACAGTTCCTAACTCAACGTGTGCTTATTACAGGCTCTACGTACGGCATACCCACTCAGCCCTGCGTGCAAGTGTTGGCCGGAACCAGCGTCCTGCTGACATGGGACAGTTCCTAACTCAACGTGTGCTTATTACAGGCTCTACGTACGGCATACCCACTCAGCCCTGCGTGCAAGTGTTGGCCGGAACCAGCGTCCTGCTGACATGGGACAGTTCCTAACTCAACGTGTGCTTATTACAGGCTCTACGTACGGCATACCCACTCAGCCCTGCGTGCAAGTGTTGGCCGGAACCAGCGTCCTGCTGACATGGGAGGCGACGGGAGAGTTCCTAATCGAGTGTTGTCTCCACCGGTCGGGTGAGTGGCATCCGGTGGGGGGAAGCGCTACTGTCCGGGGGCCTTCTCACGTGGTGGACGGCCTGACCCCGGGGGAGACTTATGGCTTTAGGTTGGCAACACTGGGGGGACAGGTGTTGGGTCCTTCGTCTACGCCCGTTACCATACAGGTCACCGACACGGGGAGGTGAGCAAATACACTTTATGTCAGTCAGTTGTCTTCTTATCATATGCACACATTTGGCTATCATGATAGATGTAGTCAAACAGTAGAGACAGGTTTCCTTCTCTTTTCTTTTCATGCCAAGGCAATACGTCACATTCTGTCTTACTCTGAAGTATTAGTCTCTGGTTTTCCTGAATTGTCCTACATATTCTTTAGGAACTCTTGTCAAAATCCGACCATTAGTTTTTCTACAATTGAAGTTGAGAAAACAATCGGAAATTTGCTCATTTTCCGATTCTTTGCGTGAATTGTAATAATAAGTAAACTTCTGGGTCTCTTATTTTGAAATAACTTTCATGATGACTATGGCCGCGTGAACTAAATCGCTTTCGTATAAGTTTTTCCTTCAAAATGAAAAGTATAACTGCTAGAACGAGATTAGTGATCAATGTTCCAGCGATACCGCCAATGTCACGGTGAGAAGTTAACCCGGCACGGTGGCCACATTGGAAAGAGACGTCACTCTCAAACGTCCTTGAGAGTGCGAATAACAAGTGTATGTTACTCATACGCTTTCTTATAAGTTTTTCCTTCAAAATGAATAGTATATAACAGCTAGAACGAGATTAATACCGTGTGGTTTGTGCGAGAATATGAAGACAGTTAGAGCGCTAGACCCGTTAGCTCTAGGAAAATTTTGTCCGCTTAGGGGCGTATCGAAGTTTTGCGGTGGCGAATTGGTGGAGTCCAATTATGGTGGTAAATGTTAAATTTCATGTTTTATTGCACTTTTTGTACATATTGCATGAAACAAAATTAGTTTAGGAACATTGATGAGTTATCATCACAAATGTTTGAGAAGCACTGATATAGGCTAAAGTCAAGTTCCAAAGTTAAAAAGCTTCAGCCTGTCCCCCAGATGGCAGCAGGAACAGTTCCGCAACCGCTACTCGGAGCACGAGGAGCTAGGCCGCGGCCGCGTGGCCATCGTAGTGAGAGCCCGAGACCGAGGGACAGGCCAGGACGTGGCCGCCAAGCAGGTGTCTCGGAGGAAGCAAGGCCACTACGTGACAAGGGCAGAGTACACACTGCTCTCAAGGCTCCAACACCCTGGCATACCTCGTGCCCTTGCTCTCTTCAACAACGCCCCCGCGCCCGGCATAGACACCATCGTCATGGAGCTGTGAGTAGGACTAAGACTAACAACCAGTGACTAAGCCTTAGGAAAACAAAACTCCGCACCTCATATCTTGCAAAGAAATACATGACGACTTTAAAAGATGGCAGTCTTCGAGTGCTTTAACAAGTGAGTAGCGCACTCTTCCCGTAAAAATTAGTACGTACTATGGCGTGGGCAAGTAAAACAAATACGGTTCTATGTTGTCCCGAAGTTGACAGCTGTTATTATATTTGCTGAAAATGGATGAAGATATGAATGATATCGCCATAGTCACTCATTATCGGAATTCATTTTCAAATAGTAACTGATATGGACTGATAACCTAGCAGACGACTTGACACTTTTATTTAAAGTTAGATTTGTTTGATTTACCGTCACGTTGTACCTTTTTGACATTTACCCCATGAAATAACATGGAGTGAGTGCAAAAAGTACTAAAGGTGTAGCCAAATCAAACGAACCTATTGTTTACAACGGTACCGGAAGCCGTGACCGAAAGCTGTCAAAACAAACTCTGCGTAAAAGTGAAAACCTAAACAACATTTAAACTTAACTTGACTCGGATGGTACAATTTTCATTGGCTGAACTACTGTGACGTTCCACGCAGGGATTGGTTGTTACTAACGCTTAACAATCGTGAATAACAATAATGAAATTTCATAATCACTCAGTCTTAAACACTAATCACTAGTAAAGTGTGTGAACGCTTCAATATAAATCGTACACTTCAAGGCGCGTTCAGACAGAATGACTATGGACTAAGACTAACAATAGAGTGATTAAGCCTTGGGAAAACAACGTACTCGAAAACATCCATCCCCAAATGTATTTCAACAATGCCAACAATCGAAAATCAACTTTCTTAATCACTCGTTCTTAAACACTAATCACTATAAAAGTTTGTTAACGCTTAAACATAAATCGTATACTTCAACCCTATTAAACCTTAAATCGTTAGTCTTAAACACTAATCGTTAGTCTTAGTCATTTTGTGTGAACCCGCCTATAACTTTCTTAAACCTTAATCGTTATAGTCTTAGTCATTTTGTGTGAACCCGCCTTTACTGTATTTATTTATTTTTATTTATTTATTTATTTATTCATTTTTTATTTATTTATTTATTTATTTATTTATTTATTTATTTATTTATTTATTTATTTATTTATTATTAATTAATTAATTAATTTATTTATTTATTTATTATTGATTTATTTATTTATTTATTTATTTATTTGTTTATTTATTTATTTATTCATTTATTCATTCATTCATTTATTTATTTATTTATTTACTTATTTATTTATTTATTTATTTATTTATTTATGTATTTATATTTTATTTATTTATTAGAAGCATATAGCGCAAAAACTGCACAAGACAACAAACCTGCAATACTAAGGCGAGAGGTCGAAGACGCTATTAAAGGAATGAAGAATGGCAAGGCTCCTGGGTTTGATGAAATTACAGCGGAGATGATTAAAGCAGCAGGAGCTATTGGGGTAAACTGGGTGTGGAGACTTGTGTGTACAATATGGAACAACAAGGAGATACCTACAGACTGGACAAAGAGTATAATTGTACCATTTTTCAAGAAAGGAAACCGTAAGTGCTGTAGAAACTACCGAGGTATATCATTGATGAGTCAGGTAGCTAAATTATATGAAAGAATACTTGAAAGAAGACTACGCATACAAATTGATGGGAAATTACGAGAAGAACAATATATGGGTGCAGGCCAAGCAGATCCACTACAGACCTAATTTTTACTAAGGTCGGAGGAAGCATGGGTTCACTCGAAGGTAGTAGATGGAATGAGCGATCATAGGGTCCAATAGTAGAGTTAGCACTAGGTAGTGGGTGGGAGGGAAGGCAGGGAAATAATGGCAAAAGTAGGGACAAGACAATCTGGAGAAACGATAGAGCTGATGTTCAGGGTTTGCAAAGGGAGTTACTGGTAATGTATGAAGAGTGGTCTAGTAGGGAGGTGGGAGTAAAGGAAATGTGGGAAAGTTTTCTGCAGATATATAGGGGTTTGTTGGAAAGGTTTGTGCCGCAGGTGACTAAGGGGGGTGGGACTGACCCAGTATATTATAATAAAATAATTAGGTAATGTAATGTAATGTAATGTAATGTGAGGAAGTGCAGAGGGATATATAAGAGGTATAGGAAGACAGGTAAAGGTAAGGAGAAACTTAAGGAGTGGGATGGAGTTCTTACTAGGACCAAGGTCGATGCAAGGGATGATTATATGCTGCACTTAATGGATGATGAGGGTTTCCAAGGTAAAGGGAGAAGGTTGTATCAACATCTAAGGAACCATAAAGGGGGGGGGCGAAATACCCACACTTAAAGGGACTGGGGATGAGTTATTTACTGGTGATAAGGACAAAGCGGAGGCTTTGAACTTACACTATGGGGAGGTATTCCAAGAGAGGGAAGATTCTAGTATGCAGTGGGAAGGGGGGAGGGGTAGCAAGTCTCTCACTATAACGAATCTTGATATTAGAAAGGTTTTAGGAAAGATGGGAGGGAGAAAAGCATCGGGGCAGGATGGGTTGATGTGTAGATTCTTCAAAATTGGGGGGGAGGGGGTTGTTAGGTTTGTAGGGGATATTTGCAGGATATCGTTAAGGGAAGGTACTATACCGGAGGGTTGGAGGGAAGGATTTGTAGTGCCAATACATAAGGGGGGGGATAGAAGTCAAGTAGGGAATTACCCACCTGTTAGTGTCACTTCGGTAGGGAGCAAGATAATGGAAAAGGTAGTAGCAAATTATGTTAGGGAGGTGTTGGAGGGGGAGGGATGGTTGGTAGATGGCCAGCATGGGTTTAGGGATGGGTATTCTTGCGAGACGCAATTAATAGGTCTTGTTCAGGACATAGGGGAGGCCTAGATAAGGGGGAGGAGGTTGATGCAGTTTTCCTTGATTTTGAAAAGGCTTTTGATAAAGTGTCTCATGGGATTTTGATGAGGAAGGTTGATAGTGTGATTGCAGATAAAGGAGTTGTAAGGTGGATGGGAGATTTTCTAGCAAATAGGTCGCAGAGGCCAGGGTAAGGGTGGGGGATAGCGTATCAACAACTATTGAAGTCACATCCGGGGTGCCGCAGGGGTCGGTGCTGGGACCACTGTTATTTATAATGATTATTTATGATATAGGAAGGGATATTGAGTCAAGATCAAGGTTGTTTGCTGATGATTGCGTCTTGTATAGGGTGATTAAGGGGGTGGAGGATGCTAAGTTGTTGCAGGATGATTTGAACAGGATAGAGGAGTGGGTTGATGTTAATAGGATGGGTTTGAATGCGGGAAAGTGCAAAGTGGTTGGGTTCACGCGTAAATTAAAAGGGGATGTGAGAGAGTATTTTCTTGAGGAGGTAGTTCTAGAAAAGGTAAAGAAGTATAAGTATTTGGGAATTGTATTGGCTGAAGATTTGGGATGGGGGGACCAGATGCAGGAAAGTGTAAGAAAGGGATATAGAAAC
Organism: Isoperla grammatica; assembly: GCA_945910005.1. Classification (NCBI taxonomy): domain Eukaryota; kingdom Metazoa; phylum Arthropoda; class Insecta; order Plecoptera; family Perlodidae; genus Isoperla; species Isoperla grammatica. The sequence continues at coordinate 58,488,442 of OX246739.1, read as the reverse complement.
TTAGGGTTTGTTATGAGAAATTTGAAGGGAGCTAGTAGAGAGGTAAAGGATATGGCTTATAAGACAGTGGTACGGCCTATATTGGAATATGGTGGTGCGGTGTGTGACATAAAACCGTCACAAAGGCGGGTGACCACGCAGGGGTTCACCCAGGCTAGCTGCGGCCGGAGTTGGGTTCGTGGGCGTTTGGCTAATTGACGGCGGGTGAGAATGGTGGTAGGAACTATTGTAAATATACTTTTATAAGAATAAAAGCGGGCTCCATCTTGTTCTATAGTGAATTTGCAGGGACAAAACAAGAAAGTGTCCAGGGGATGGGAGACTATTGTAACCAGTGAGCAGACAGTGATTAGCAATATAGAAATGATAATTTATTGTTGGGATAAATATGCTTGACAAAAAGTTGATTGAATTAGTTACAAAGGCTGCAAGAAACATTACTTTCTAAATCGCCACAAAACAGTTTTGACATGAGCACATTTAAATGGGCGCTTCTAAATTTAACAAGACAAACAAAAACATTCGCGCAATGTGTCACAACTATGTGCCTGAATAAATCCTTTAGCAATAACAGAAAGTCAGCGATACGGTATGCCACAGAGATATCTCGATATTGAATACAGGCTACATTTACAAAATTTGACACAAAGTAACAAATGGCTCCACTGCCCCCGTGAGCACTTGCGAACTTTCAACTTACACACACGCAAATGAATCCAGAAAATTACGGAATACCACGGTATGAAATTTACCAGCATTCGAATGCAATTGAAAAGAGCAAATAGCCAAAGACAACATGTCAATACATACTGTTACGAATACTTGGATGCTCAATCCAAAATACAACCTGTGGCTCATGTGTGTAAGATCCGGTGTACTCACGCTTACGGCTCTGAGAGAAGTGGGCTTGACAAATGTATGAAATTACTTTTATAACATCGGTAGAGATAACAGAAAATGACGTTAGATTTAAATATAGAAATTACGTCATAATGACGTTATGCATCTTCACGAAGACAGTCGAGCATGTACGAAGGTGGCGAAGCAGAAAATCAATACTGGAGTCGATGACGCTGAGGTGGGTGCAAACGGTGGAGTTTCAATCTTGATTGCCGAACACACGGACGTCTCGATGTGAGGGCTACACGACGCTAAATGGACGTCTCCATTTAGATCGGAAGATCTACATGTTACAGGTGTGGGATCCATATAGGAAAGGGGAGGTCATGGAATTAGAGAAGGTGCAGCGTAGGGCGGCAAGGAAGGTTACAGGACAAGTTAGGAGATAGAGGTATGTGGAAGATAGGTTAGGGAATGTGGTAAGGGCTTATGATAGTGTTACAGCAATGATGGGGGAACTGGGTTGGGAGTCCTTAGAGGAGAGACGGAGGAGTGATAGGATGTGTAATTTATATAGAGCAGCTAGGGGGAAAGGAGGGTGCGGGGAAATCCAGAACAGGTTGCAAGAAGGAGTTTATAGAGGGAGGGGGGATCATAATTGGAAGTTTCAGCGTCGGGTAGTGAGAAGTGATCTGGGTAGGTTTGGTTTTGTTGAGAGAACGGTAAGGGAATGGAATGAGTTACCTGAGGAGGTTGTTGAGAGCGAGCCAGTAAGGGAATTTAGAAATAGATTGACGATAAGGAGGTGATGAGGGAGGGGGGAGGTTTGATAGGTTGCCACCTGGTAGTTGTGGCCCATTTGCAGCCTTTAAGTCTTTATCTAATCTAATCTAATCTAATCTAATCTACTATCAGACAACTAATGGAGAACTAATGAGAGAAGGTGGGGAAATGTTTATGCTGTTCCTTGATCTAGAAAAGGCCTTCGATAAGCTGCCGAGGGAAAAAGTGTGGGAATCACTACGTAAGAAAGATGTAGAGAACGACCTCGTAGAACGCATACAATCTACATACAAAAAAGGCACCAGTTGTGTGCAGACTGCATTTGGGAACACGGAATGGTTTGAGATCAACAATGGTCTAAGAAAAGGAAGTGTACTCTCACCAACACTGTTCATCATAGTAATTGACGAAGTACTACGGGTTGTCAAACCGGAAGAAGATAAAGGCCTAGAACCAAGAACAATGATATATGTAGATGATATAGTTATATGTGGCAAGATATTAGAACAAGTACAAGAAGAAGTGGATAAGTGGAGCAAGGCAACAGAAACATTTTGTATGCGAATCAGCCAAGAGAAGAGCGAACTGGTAACCATGACAAAGAGACGCATACCCGGAGATGGCAAACTTTTACTGAGGGACAAAGAGTTGACCATAAAAGAATCTTTTAATTATCTAGGAAGTATGATATCTTAAATTGCAACAATAGATGCAGAAGTTTTAAGAAGAACCACATTGGCAGAAAGCTTCTACCAGTCTGTCAGGAAGCTACTTTGGAAAGATGAAATCCCAAGACAATGCAAACTTCTTATATACAAACTATACTTTCTGCCAATTCTGACATATGCCACAGTTACATGGACCATGGGATTCAAAGCAGAAAATCGAATAGTGGCAGCAGAAATGAAGTTCTTGAGAAGCACACTGGGTGTGACAAAGAATGACAGGATTAGAAGTAGTGTGATCAGAGAAAGATTAGGTGTTGAAAGCGTGAAGGTAAGATTGGAGAGAGAACGTCTTCGTTGGTTTGGACATATGAAAAGGATGGACCTGACTAGGATACCAAGAAGAGAGTTTGAACAACAACAAGAAGAAGGGCATAAGAAGAAAGTAGGCAGACCAAGAGACAAGTGGATGAATCAGATCAAAGACAGTGTGGAGAATAGAGGAAGATCATGGAACAAAGTTGAAGCAGAAAGACTATGGGAAAACTGTGAGAGATGGAGGGAACTACTAAACAGCCCTCTGGTAACGGAAGAAGTGATCGAGGAAGAGGTTGAGAAGGTGGTTGTGTCAGGCCTGGCTAGCCGGCAACGAAGACATTAGCCCAAGACATGGAGTACTTTGCTACTCCCCCCTACCCGATAATTAATGTTGGAAACGGGGTCAAGATATATATATATATATATATATATATATATATATATATTTATTTATTTATTTATTTATTTATATATTTATTTATTTATTTATTTATATATTTATTTATTTATTTATTTATTTATTTATGTATTAATTAATTAATTAATTAATTTATTTATTTGTTTGTGTGTTTGTTTGTTTGTTTGTTTGTTTGTTTGTTTGTTTGTTTGTTTGTTTATTTATTTTATTTTTTGTTTTTTATTTATTTAATTATTTATGTATTTATTTATTCAATTATTTTTTGGAGTAGCGTAGCAGGTTTTTACTAAATAAAATAATGTTAATTAAACTAATATTTACCTACACATAGCATGTACAGAAAATGATGGAACTAGTCTCATTATTATGATGAGGACTAACTTTATTCTTGATTGCAAATGCCAATCAGAAGCATGGGTTTCACAGAAATAACAAAGTTAGTGGCCCACCATAATACCGGGCCTTGTCTACATACACGTTCTTCTGTTTTGGCCTATATTTGTTTATTTAAACCTTCACAATAGTTTGCCTGCATCTAATCACTTTGTGACTGTACAGGGTGAGTGGCCCCTACCTGTTCTCATACATGTGTCGAGATGAGGACTACAACGAGAGGATAGTCTGCAGCTATATGCAACAACTGGTGTCGTCTCTAGCCTACCTCCATGACCAGAGCATTGCTCATCTCGACATTAAGGTAAGAACATCTGTTGGAAATAATAATGGTTCTTCGTTATGCTCGTTCCTTTTTTTAAAGTCAAAAAACATAATTTTCATCATTTTATTTTCACTTTTTCCAATTATTTAAAAGAAAAGTGGAACTTTGCAAACCTTGTTCATTGTGCATTTACAATGAATTCTCAATGTATCATGTATAATGATTGGGGATATTGAATTATTTTCTTTTAAAGAGTAGACACTCATAAATGTATCCTGTGAAACCTAAATAGGGTGTCTACAGGTCATGTAAGTAATTAAAAGACAACTTTAGTATATAAATTTATCCATAAATAGTTCTATTTGATAAAATCTTTTCATGACAGTTAAATTTGGGCTTTACTTCTCACATTCTGGCAACGATGATAATCAAGATGATGAGTGGATGATATATTGGTTGGGTCTATGTTTTTCGTTGTAGTTTTAAATAAAACAAGCTGTAAGCTCAAATATCATTCCTATATAAAAGCACTACTAAAACATATCATTAACTTAACAATAAGCACAGTAAATAAATACATTTCAACTTAAAAAAATATCAAAAATGAAAAAAAAAACACTCCCAGAAGTCCAACTTGTTAGTTAAAACCCACCATTAAAAAGATAAAGAATCGATCCTCGATCCTCGATCTATGTCCAGTGCATCTGCCAGAGACCAATAGGTGTGGTTGATGACACGACATATGATTATGTTACAGCCGGAAAACGTGTTGGTTGAGCTGGGTGGGGAGCGTCCGGTCCTGAAGCTGGTTGACTTCGGTGATGCTTTGGGGGTTCGTGAGGCAGAGCTGGTTCTTCCCCCTGCCAACCTTGAGTTCGCTGCACCAGAACTAGTCCTGGGTCAGCCAGCATCTTGCCGCGCTGACATGTGGAGTGCTGGGGTCTTCCTCTATGCCTTCCTCAGGTTAGTCATGCTAAACCAGTGGTTGTTCCCAACTTTTTTGACTCAAGGCCCCCCAACCGTACATTCAGTACACGCGGCACCCCCCTCCCCTCCCCTCCCGCCTTCCACTAACACCCACTCAAAAAAACAATTCTTAAAATATTTAAGAATTGTAATAAATCAACATTTTGCAAATTTCATTGAATGATTTAATTACTCTGCCACCACTTATTTATAGTTGGATATATGTACATACAGTGGGAAATCTAGCTTAGACGGTTTTTCCAAAATATGTCTTTGATTGATTTGTGGCCGGTTAGTGGACAAACATGCTCTTATTTCCTCTTCAACTTATAGAAGTCTTTCTATTTTCTTTAAATTAATGGTCGTTAATGCTGAAACGCCTAACTAACACAGATATTGTATCTGAACTGTTATTCGGGGGTGAGGGGAGTCGAGCGAGGGTGAGTGAGAGTATTAATCTGCAGTACAAAATGTTTCATCCTCGATGTAATATAAAATTATGTTTCAGTGAAACGTGGTCAGACTATTATTAAGATATGTTTTCATTTGTACTGTAAAATATTAAAAATTATTATTTTGTTTAATTTTCAAAATACTTATTCAGAAACATGATTTGTTTTACAATTTCAGCGAAAATTTTGCGGCACCCCTAGCAGACGTTTGCGGCACCCCGGTTGGGAACCACTGTGCTAAGCCCTTGTAACCTTGAGCTGTAATTTAATTTTGTTTTGTTCGTTGCGGTAATACTAACGTTTTTATACTGTACAACACATTATTTTTATTTATTTATTTATTTATTTATTTATTTATTTGTTTATTTATTTATTTATTTATTTATTTATTTATTTATTTATTTATTAATTTATTTATTTATTTATTTATTTATTTATTTATTTATTTATTTATTTATTTATTTATTTATTTATTTATTTATTTATTTATTTATTTATTTATTTATTTATTTATTATTTATTAATTTATTTATTTTTTATTTATTTATTTATTTACCAGCAACAGGGCATAACCCCACAAGTGGTATACAATAAAAAAAATTAAATAAAAAAAGTGTTAAAAATTTGTAGCTTTGTTGACTTGATTACTGGTTTCATCCAAATTTTGTGAATGAAATATTTTTTTTAAATTTCATGCTAGGGGAAATTAGTGAGAGCTATTATTTTTTCAATTATTTTTCCCGCATTTAATTACAATTATTCCCTCTTCATTAGTAAGCTTGGTAGGGGTATGCGAACAGATTTCCAGTTTGAATCGAATATGAATCAAATGTTAAGAAAGTGTTTGAAATTCGAAAAATTTTGAGTTCGAATACTAGAAAAAGATTGCTTGAAAAAACGATTTTTTTTTAGATTGATTAGGAAATAAGATTGAGCTTGGACTTACCAACAATTTAAAATGAAAAAGCTTAGCTAATGAAATCACAATAAGGGCATGACAACTTTAATGACTGAAATTTAAGTGGTATTTCAGAGCAAGTGAAAACCACTAATAGGAATTGCTTAGAATGATTTTTTTTACTACAGTATTTAGGTCTTTCTTTAAATGAGATTTAAAAATTTTTAAAAATGTAAAGATAATATTTTAATTTTTAATTAAAAATTAAAAATATATATTTTTAAATATCGTGGTCTAACAGTCGAACTCGCCCGCACTGGCAATCTCTGTAATGCATTGATTGAACTTCGTGTTTGAAGCCACCAAAGAAGTTCACTGCAGTCGTAGTCTCACATGTGGCATGTTCTTTGGTACATTGATTGTACTACGTGTTTGAATTGTTTCGAATAGCTCGAGTTTCGAATAGCATTAATCTCGAATCAAGTTTGAACACTTTGGATATTCGATTCGAATTCAAAATTTCGAGTACTCACACACCCCTAAAGCTTGGTTATTGCAGATTGTATCTATGAAAATCAAAATATCCATAAATTTAACCAGGCATGTTTTTATTTTCAGTGGCCTCTCTCCGTTTCTTGACGACTCACTTGAAGAAACTACCACTAATATTCTCAAGTGCGACTATTGTTTTCCACAAGAATATTTCTCCAACATTTCGTCGGAAGGCAAAGACGTGATAAGTCAGTTGCTGGTCATCACTCCTTCGCAAAGAGTAGACGCCCACACGTGTCTAAACTTCCCATGGTTCAAACACGTACGTTTCCGTTGTATAGTTGAGCCCATCTTATAACTATAAGGAACCCGCTTTTAAGAAAGTTCCACTTTTAAGGAAGGCAGATCCATTCCCCTTCAAATGTGAAAGTACATAATATTTACCTTTATATAAGGAAGTTTAGTTTAAAAAAGTAATTTTGAATCTCCTTCAGCTTCGTTAAAAATAGGCTTGACTGTAGGTACATTGGTTAGCTCATCACATGAACATGTAATACAAGTTTTAGTACCGGTAGTTCAAAACATTTCACAGATGGTTAGTAGGTAGTATGTAAATTCAAACCCCATTAATTAAGTGGTTGAATAATTCGGTATTTGTAAGTTACGTCGCCTTTTGGGGTTTCGTAATAAAATTTCTAAAAAAATCACTGTTTATGATACAAATACCTTTTATCTTTCCAATTCCAAAGGGTGGATGCTTCAAATCCAACGTAATTTTGTTTTAAACCACTTTATTATTTATGTGTTGTTATTATGTTTATTATGTGTTATTTTCGCTACGGCTATGTCTAGGCCTATGTGCGCCATGTTGACTATCTGGCAACGGAAGTGCTTTGGTTTTATTCATGTGCAAGTGTACCAACCTAAAACAATTTACGTTAACACTTTGGGTGCTGGACGTTGTAGACAGGTCCTTCCCCTGGTGCTGGGGGTTTTTGCCACTTTTCTCGATATTGTACCGAAGGAAGTATCAAAGGTATGTGTGTGGGAGTTATACCTAAAAAAAGCTCGACTCTTGATCTTCAAAACGTTTTTTTTTTTTTTTTTAATTTTCATACGAATAAGTCATAATTTTGTAAAAAAAAGTGACAATTTTGGATTTTAGAAAAATAAAAAAAATAAAAAAAAATTACAAAAATTTTTTTTTTTTATTTTTTTCATTGACTTATTTTGAAGCTAGAACATTTTCACTCTGTACTGATAATAATAATAAAATAATAACATTAAAATAATAAAACGCCTACTTAAAGCCATTCACACTATTCACGCAAACATCTAGAAATTTTGGCGCCAACAGAAAATAAAAGCGGCTGCCCATGCCATCTAACGGTAAACAACAGTACCAATGTTCTCGCAAAATCCGAGCGGCGTAGAAAAACGTCGGCAGTCACTAGAAGGTTTGATATATGCCCGACGTAATATTACGCCGCCCGCCAACCTGGCACGACATCGCGCGACGTAATATTACGCCGGCCGCACGCTAAGTGTTAAAGAAGTAGGGCGCTGGGCGTGTTTTGTTTAGACCTTTTTATTACAATTAGAAAAGTACACATAGGCCCCTACATGTACTAATAACCAGACACAATAACCAAACCCAATAACCGTACTAACTTTTGTGGGCAATCCTCAACCTGATCCCCTAACCTAACCGAATTTCGTGGGATGTCAGGTAGCTGGGCAAAGTCATTTGTCAATCAAAGTGACTTTACTGGGCAAAGTCAGTTATGAATCAAAGTGACTTTGCCCAGCTACCTGACATCCCACAAAATTCGGTTAGGTTAGGGGATCAGGTTGAGGATTGCCCACGAAAGCTAGTACGGTTACTGGCTCTGGTTATAGCTCCAGTCGGCCTCATGAATAAAGAATTGTGCGCAATTCTAGGTTTCATACGTTGGCGTACCTGGTGGTATTTAAAGCCATCTAGCGGCGAACTAGACTCGAGTATATTAACTTAATCATGATCTGATGCATATAAGAGGCAGAAATTACATTTCTATTGCTGTCAATAAGTGTGTTAGTAACGGTGGCGGACCATGCCGAAAACACTATACGAAATGACAACGAAAAATCTTAGCAATGCACATTGCAAAGCATTCAACAATGTTGGGAAGTATAATATCTATGGAAAGTAGGAAAATGTTTGCAATGCGCATTCTTGAATGTTGTTAATTGTTGTTTTTCTTAGCTTTGAGAACTTTTCGCCAAAAAGTTTGTAGATATTTACACGCTCGCTTATTAACGCGTCACACAGAGGGTTTTCCTAGTAAAAATGCAAAGGAGTTAGAATTAAATGGAATAGGAAACAAAATTTAAATGTTTAAATTTTATTTATTTATTTATAATACAAGTCTATTATTACTTCCCTGCCACTTATTTCTTTTGCAATTATTTAGATGCCAAGGCTTAGTAGAATTGCCATTTTGATATCAAGTCTTCTCCTACTTTTTGATCCAAGTTTTCAAATCATAGTCATTGGTATTGAAAGTGTTCTTAAGTATTGTAAATGCCCATTTGTTTTAATTTTGTAGTAAATATTAATGATATTTTTGTTATGTGTCAAATTTATTGTGATAAAATTGGATAAATCTTGTTACATAAGACTATAGGGTTGTACTAATTACATTATACAAGAACAGGCAGTCTTACAATAAATAGGATGTTAGCGTGATTGGTCATACTAAGCATTCATTAATCATCATTACACATGGCTTCTCTCTACAGATGCACAAGGGACCAACGATACCTACTGCTAGGCTGTCTTCCTTCATGGAGAGACGCCAGTCATTGGTACGACCCATGTTTGCCACTACCGCATCTCATCAGGTGTAACGATGCAGTCATACCACCACACGGAGAAACCTAGTTCCTATAAGTGCCCCACGGACACGTGTTACCAAACCAATTCGCTTAATGCTAGGTGCTGAAAACATTCTTGTTATTCAGTGCGACTCGTGTTGATTCCTTGCACCTTATGTGACCAACATTACTGTGCATCCAAGCTGGAAATTATATAATATTAATAATATTGTATAATTGTGACAATAAGCAAATATTTACATTACTAGAACTTATTAATAATAGCTTGGTACATACCTGCAATATCTGCCTTAAGTGCCTTAAAGTAATGTACTATTTTTTGTTTTGTTGTGTTGTTGTGTGGTGATGAAGTTGTATCTAGCTTTTAGGGATGACATCGGGTATCCGGGTATCCGGGCTACCCGAATCCAAAAATTACCCGAATCCGTTCTAAGGATTCGAATCTTGTTCTGGTACATTTTTAGTTGAATTGTTGTATCTGTGGTTGTATGCTTCAACAATGCGCCAACAATGGTGATAACAAAATGACCTGTTTCCATTCAATAAAATACTTTCTCGCTCCGTTATGTACCCATTATCGGCTTGATTAAAAATAGACAAAGCCTATTTTATGTGGTGTGATTGTTGCGGGCGAGTTCTGGTTTGCCTGTGCTCCCACTGGCTCTCGGCCTACCCCTACCCCTTCCCGACCGATTTACTGGCTGACAGAACGCACGCTGGCAGCTTCTGCCACGGGCGGTCAATGGCCTTCAAATATATTATGTTGAGCGACGTGATTTACACTTCTAGGATTTGGGTTACCCGAATCCTTGAGGGGCTGGAATCGAATCCAGATTTTACTACCCGATGTCATCCCTACTAGCTTTATGAACATTAAAGTGTAATAATTGTCATACTATTAACCAAACAGGTTAATTTTGTAATTTATTTTGTAATACGTAGGCCTACAAATTAAAATCGTCAATTTTATGATTGTCATTCATTTCAAATTTTGTTCTATGTTTACAAACCATCTAACCTCAATCAGTACCTTTCCTGGGTAAAGTGATCTGATTAACATACACATACATTTGACATACGTTTGACACGGAACATTGAACGGACGAGGACGCTCTTTGGCAACTTGATTCCATTAGTTTTTTGTGCATTTATTAGAAATACCACTATTGACAAGGCCCTCAATAAGTCATACAAAATTACAAACCTTTTTTTTTTATAAATATGGGTGGTAGGCGTATACAAATGTGGGTGGTAGGCGTATACAAATGTGGGATTGTAGCAATTAAACTAGAATGTTTCTGAATTTCCTTCAAATTTGAAAACCAGGAGTGATGCGAGTTAAATTATTGGTGAGTAAGAACTAGACCAATCTATCTCTGATATCAATGTATCGCATAGGCCTAGATCAATGATTACACGAAATATTATTTAAATCCGTTAAGAAGGTTTCTTCAAATAAATTGAAACCTTCAAGTTGATTTTTCAATGGATTTCCGCATAATTTCATTCGACTGTGGTCTACTCAATAGGCTCTAATTCACATAAACTATACAACAAAAAAGCTGGTGGACCGAGATCAAGAAAGGGCCAGACAAAGACTGGTCGAGGAAGACGGCCACCGCCCAGTTCCGGCTTGCAACCGGTCATGACGTTTTGCAACTCCACCTGCATCGCTTCAACATTAGCAACGAACCGGCCACCTGTAGATTATGTGAGTTGGAAGATCAAGACAGAGCGCACCTATTTAGATGCGCCGCCCTCAAGAAGGACATTGACTCCCTGCCTGACTCAATGAGCAGGACAGAGAAGGAGGCAGCCTTATATTGGATAGCAAGAAAGAAGAATGGTTGAATAGGCCAACTCTGCACAGGAAAAAAAAAATTAAACTTGTTTGTGTATAGAAACTTGCATTATGTAGACACAAACTAGATCTAAAACATGATTTTGTTTAATCATACAATTACCGCATTTAAACAATAACAAACGCTTTTTAATTTGTCAACCAAGTTCGTTGTTAACTTTTGCATGTTTGCCGTGAAAATCATAAAACATAACACGTCATTGTAGCCATTCTATGACTGCTATCAAAATTCCAAGTACACAATGCGAAAGGTCTGAGTACGCACGCCATTTTGAACGCATACTTTGTGCATCTATCTTCAATGGTCCGCAAATGCGAATCACATCGGTGGAACACTGTAAAAATGAAGAAATTAATTGCCGTAAATAAACAATATTTTTTTATAAAATGGTGGTTTAAGTAACAATTTTGAAACTATTGTCGAGTGTTGGTACTATGAATGTGGACCTACACGTAAAAGATCATTTAAATCAGTTAGTTTTTAATTTAATTAAATAAATAACAAAAAAATTTTTTCAGTAATTAATTTTTTGTAGGTTGGCATCTTATGTCATTGTAGCCATTCTATGTCAGCTATCGAGATTAAAAATAATAGTGAGAAAGGTATTATTGCGTTTGCTATTTTTGGTGTACACTATGTGCATCAAACAGTTATAAACATTACACCCCAAGAAAATTACTCTAAATAACATTCTTATAAATAAAATTCTTGCATATTCCGCCAAAAAAATCAAAGCAAACCCACCTCTTCTATACTCTACATTAACCCAGAAACCAATTCCGACTCCCCCTCCGCAAAATCAAAAGGTGTCCGATTAGTCTCCGCTAAACACGAAGCGAATCAAGCTAACCCTAAAGTAAAAATTAATACAATAAATCATAGATACTCTTGATATTTAACAAAATCCAATAAATAACACCCCTACACCAGGAAAACAAAAGATAATAAAATTAATGCTAAACTTACTTCATAAGAAATCGTTTGGGCCACCCCACGTAAACCCCCTAATAATGCATAATTAGAATTAGAAGATCACCCAGCAATTATTACTGATGTATACCCCCAAACTAGTACAGCATAAAAAAAATAATAAACCTAACCCAAATATATATATAGCTTACCTCTTAAATAAGGCATTACTATTCACACCAACAAAGATAAAAATAAGCTAAAAATCGGAGAAATATAATAAGGTAAATAATTAGATAAAACAGGGTACGTTTGCTCCTTAGTGAACAACTTAATGGCATCACAAAAAGGCTGGGGAATCCCTGCAAACCCTACCTTATTGGGACCCTTACGAATTTGAATATAACCTCAAACCTTACGTTCCAACAGAGTTAAGAAAGCCAACCCGACCAAAACACAAATAATTAAAATTAAAGCACCCACTATAGGTAAAACACAATCATATAAGAACAAGTTCTATCTGTAAAATATATTTACATAAATGGATCCTTAATTCATTGCACTTATCTAAACCGACCTGGCTTACGCCGGTCTGAACTCAGATTATGTAAGGATCTAAAGGTCGAACAGACCTAAACTTTGAACATCTACACCCAAAATTACCCAATCCAACATCGAGGTCGCAACCCTTTTTGTCGATATGAACTCTCAAAAAAGATTACGCTGTTATCCCTAACAGTGGTGTAACTAGGAATTATTTCGGGGGGGGGGTTAATTAGGGAAAAGTGAGATGAGGGGATTGAAAGGGGTCTGGGGCGCAGCCCCAGCCGCCGGAGGCCATTTCGCCGAAGGCGAAATTTTTTTTCACTTCTATAATTATTTCGTGCCTTTTAGACTCAAAGAATACTACTCGAACGACTACTCGTTTGTTTGTATTATATTGAAGTGACAGTGTTACAGTAGGCATTAATTATAGTTCTAAATAAGAATTGCATAGAAATTGTATTTTTAATGTTTTATGGTTGTTCAATATAATCTCAACATGAAGTGAAACATTGTGGTCACGTCACATACATTTTTATTTATGGGTACCCTCACTTTTACTGGTTCGAGCGCAAGGTATATTAGTTGTAGATGAACTCATAAATATAATTGAATTATTGAAAGAAATTATATATCTTATATAAGTGAGGTGTATAAATATTATGAAAATGTTATTTGTTGCGATTGTTGTACACTGAAGTGGTTTAAGGATCTTACAATGTAGTATTAAGTTAATGTAGTATTAGGTAAAATCATTCTCGATGTAGTTTCGGGGGGGGGGGGGGTTTTAACCCCTTAAACCCCCCCCCTTAGTTACACCACTGATCCCTAAGGTAACTTAGTCTTATAATCACTAATAATGGATCAATAGGTCAAACTTCGTTAGGACGTTTCTGAAGGGCCAGGAAGAAAAAAAGGTCGTAAACGTGAAAACGTCATAACGAAAATAAATAAAAACATGTCAGAATTGAATATTCTTTAATTTGAAATCGATGTTTTAGCTAGTATAAAAAGAATGAAAAAATACCTCAATATCAAAAGTTATTAATATTTTACAGGCCTATATTGTGAAGCTGGCTACTGTAAATAATAAAGTACATACTAATATACTAATTAAAATATTTAAATCACTCGTCGCGCGCTTCTGAATAACAACGAAAGCGCCCGCGCGTTGCCATCAGTCAGTCTGGCTAAACTCAACCACACCAGACAGTCACCCGCCCGCTCCCCTCTACACTGACCGTGGACTGACAAACCAAAAAACCTGTCAAGCGGGTTATATCTTATCTCAACGGATGAAAGCGAGCTTGCCTCTTGAATATTTACTCTATTTTTCATAATGGTGTTTAGTGTTGACGCGGGAATCTCTAATGTTTTTGACAATTCGGTTCGCGTCTTATTGGGGTTGCGATCAACAATGTCAATAATTTTCAGTTTTCTTTTCAAAGAAAACTGAGTGGGTTTTAATGACGGACCTGCTTGTAGAATAACACAAAGAACATTGACGGCTGTCCGAACAAAACTCGGGCCAGACTGCACGTGCGAAGATCAGGTAGCGGGAGGGTTGGGGTGGGTCAGCATACAGTAGTCTCAGTAGACCGCCGTGGGCCGTTGTATTGTTGTTATGTCGGCGCCTGGAGATATCTTCAGGGTTTGCGCTGCCACTGACGTTGGGCGGTCGCCGTCGAGGGGAAAAGGGTCTCAGCTAGTCCTCGTAGATAACGAGCTGTCATTTTAAAAGACCACGGCTCCTCGAAAACGTGGTAAACGCAAATAAAGTCGGCACGGGACAAAGAAATTATTGCGTCCTAAGCGTGAAAACGTGCTATTGGAGAACGTCATAACGAATAAAAATAACATTAGTCTTATGCAACTTGAGCGTGACAACTCATAATTCGACGTGTTAACCATGAAAACGTCCTAACGGTAAACGTCCTAACGAAGTTTGACTGTATTCATAAATTAATGTTTAAACTTAAAAAGAGTTAATCTTATCTTCCTGTCACCCTAACAAAATATTTCACTGACTTTTACCAAAATTTATCTAAATTAGAAATAATTATTTAATATAAAGCTCTATATAGTAGGGTCTTCTCGTCCTTTAAATACATTTAAGCCTTTTGACCTAAAAGTTAAATTCTAATAAAATTTACACTGAGACAGTCAATACCTCGTCCAACCATTCATTCCAGCCTTCAATTAAAAGACTAATGATTATGCTACCTTTGCACGGTCAAAATACCGCGGCCCTTCAAATTTTACAATTCAGTGGGCAGGTCAGACCTCAAATTATTTTCATGAGGACATGTTTTTGTTAAACAGGCGAGCATTAATTTGCCGAATTCCTTAATGTAACCTAGCATTTCAATTAAAATCAACAACTCATTATCGCCATAGACGTGTTTAATCGCCGACAAGAAGAACTGGAAGAAGACAGGCTGGATGCGAGAGATGAAGTAGGAGGGTATATGCAAGAGAGAAATCCAAAAAGAAGAGGGAAACAGCGAAATCAATCAGATGTGTACTCAGAAGAAGAAGAAGAAGAAGAAGATGAGGATTGGTGACACAAAATAGGGAGAATAGAAGAATCGAAGATTAGCAAGCGCCGTCCAAAACACCAAATCAGCAAAGAATATACAGCAACAATTGTGAAAGAAGTTGAAGAGGAACAAAGAAGACAATCTAAGATAACAACGTACAGAAGACATGAAACCAATATATTCCAGAACACGCAGTCAGGGAGGAAGAAGATGGGGCGACAGTCAAGATTGAAGAAGAAACACGAAAACAAAAAATTTAAATACATTACAAAATCATATTTAATCAAAAATAAATTATAACATCCTCTAATTGATGGCTTATTCTAAGCATACAATATCTTAATTAAAGTAAAACCTTATAAATTTATATTCAGAAGCTTATCCCCCCAATATTTTTATTACACCATATTAAACTAATTTATCAGCCCAATAAAATCTAATAACTGAATTAAATTCATTTCTTGAAAAACCAGATATCTTAAAGAACGGATAACGTTTCATTAATAAATATTTTTATTTAATAATTATTCTACATTAACTAACAAAAATACTTAGCTCTCTTTAAATTGGGACCTGATACACAAGGTACGACAATCTAAGCCTACGTTTTAAAAAAATTTCAAATATTTCAATAATCTTTCACAGTACAAATTAAACTATCACCAACATTTTTTTATCTATAACCTATACAAAAACTTATTATATAAAAAATGATTTTATTAATAAAACTAACATTTTCAAACAACCAACGTAAATTTTTCTTTATCAAATCAAACTGAATTGCACAGTGACTTCTCAGTGTAAATGAGATGCTTAACTTATCAAGCTCTGAACTGAACTTTCCAACTGCACCATGACCTGACATCCTTTTAATTATTAGAAAATTCAAACCCTTTTAGGACATTCTGACGACGGCGATATACAAACTGATCAACAAGATTAAGCAAGGTCTAACGTAAAAATATCGATTATGGGGTAGGTTCCTCTGAAGGGACTAAAACACCGCCAAATTCTTTGAGTTTCAAGAACATAACTTAAAATACTCTAGTATTAACACTTCACATCCAAAATAATAGGGTATCTAGTCCTATTTTAACATTTAAATTTCATAGCCTCAAAAACTTTCATAAGAAATTATTTAGATTTAAAATTCCACCTAATAAATTTAATCATACTTTCTATGTCATCATTTAACTATACACTAAAAATATTTACTTCCACCCCTCGTCTAACCGTGGCGGCTTACTTGCACCCCTCGTCTAACCGCGGCGGCTGGCTTGCACCCCTCGTCTAACCGTAGCGGCTTACTTGCACCCCTCGTCTAACCGTGGCGGCTGGCTTGCACCCCTCGTCTAACCGCGGCGGCTGACTTGCACCCCTCGTCTAACCGCGGCGGCTTACTTGCACCCCTCGTCTAACCGCGGCGGCTGTTTACTTGCACCCCTCGTCTAACCGCGGCGGCTGGCTTGCACCCCTCGTCTAACCGCGGCGGCTTTCTTGCACCCCTCGTCTAACCGCGGCGGCTTACTTGCACCCCTCGTCTAACCGTGGTGGCTGGCTTGCACCCCTCGTCTAACCGCGGCGGCTGGCTTGCACCCCTCGTCTAACCGCGGCGGCTTACTTGCACCCCTCGTCTAACCGCGGCGGCTGGCTTGCAACCCTCGTCTAACCGCGGCGGCTGACTTGCACCCCTCGTCTAACCGCGGCGGCTGGCTTGCACCCCTCGTCTAACCGCGGCGGCTGGCTTGCACCCCTCGTCTAACCGCGGCGGCTGACTTGCACCCCTCGTCTAACCGCGGCGGCTGTTTACTTGCACCCCTCGTCTAACCGCGGCGGCTGGCTTGCACCCCTCGTCTAGCCGTGGCGGCTTACTTGCACCCCTCGTCTAACAGCGGCGGCTTACTTGCACCCCTCGTCTAACCGTGGCGGCTGGCTTGCACCCCTCGTCTAACCGCGGCGGCGGCTTACTTGCACCCCTCGTCTAACCGCGGCGGCTGGCTTGCACCCCTCGTCTAACCGCGGCGGCTGACTAGCACCCCTCGTCTAACCGCGGCGGCTGTTTACTTGCACCCCTCGTCTCACCGCGGCGGCTGGCTTGCACCCCTCGTCTCACCGCGGCAGCTTACTTGCACCCCTCGTCTAACCGCGGCGGCTGTTTACTTGCACCCCTCGTCTAACCGCGGCGGCTGGCTTGCACCCCTCGTCTAACCGCGGCGGCTGACTTGCACCCCTCGTCTAACCGCGGCGGCTGTTTACTTGCACCCCTCGTCTAACCGCGGCGGCTGGCTTGCACCCCTCGTCTAGCCGTGGCGGCTTACTTGCACCCCTCGTCTAACAGCGGCGGCTTACTTGCACCCCTCGTCTAACCGTGGCGGCTGGCTTGCACCCCTCGTCTAACCGCGGCGGCGGCTTACTTGCACCCCTCGTCTAACCGCGGCGGCTGGCTTGCACCCCTCGTCTAACCGCGGCGGCTGACTAGCACCCCTCGTCTAACCGCGGCGGCTGTTTACTTGCACCCCTCGTCTAACCGCGGCGGCTGGCTTGCACCCCTCGTCTCACCGCGGCGGCTGGCTTGCACCCCTCGTCTAACCGCGGCGGCTGGCTTGCACCCCTCGTCTAACCGCGGCGGCTGGCTTGCACCCCTTATCTAACCGCGGCGGCTGGCTTGCACCCCTCGTCTAACCGCGGCGGCTGGCTTGCACCCCTTATCTAACCGCGGCGGCTGGCTTGCACCCCTTATCTAACCGCGGCGGCTGGCTTGCACCCCTCGTCTAACCGTGGCGGCTGGCTTGCACCCCTCGTCTAACCGCGGCGGCTGGCTTGCACCCCTTATCTAACCGCGGCGGCTGGCTTGCACCCCTCGTCTAACCGCGGCGGCTGGCTTGCACCCCTCGTCTAACCGCGGCGGCTTACTTGCACCCCTCGTCTCACCGCGGCGGCTGGCTTGCACCCCTCGTCTAACCGCGGCGGCTGGCTTGCACCCCTCGTCTAACCGCGGCGGCTGGCTTGCACCCCTCGTCTTACCGCGGCGGCTGACTTGCACCCCTCGTCTAACCGCGGCGGCTGTTTACTTGCACCCCTCGTCTCACCGCGGCGGCTTACTTGCACCCCTCGTCTAACCGCGGCGGCTGGCTTGCATCCCTCGTCTCACCGCGGCGGCTGTTTACTTGCACCCCTCGTCTAACCGCGGTGGCTGTTTACTTGCACCCCTCGTCTCACCGCGGCGGCTGACTTGCACCCCTCGTCTAACCGCGGCGGCTGTTTACTTGCACCCCTCGTCTCACCGCGGCGGCTTACTTGCACCCCTCGTCTAACCGCGGCGGCTGGCTTGCACCCCTCGTCTAACCGCGGCGGCTGTTTACTTGCACCCCTCGTCTAACCGCGGTGGCTGTTTACTTGCACCCCTCGTCTAACCACGGTGGCTGTTATTTGCACCCCTCGTCTAACCGCGGCGGCTGTTTACTTCCACCCCTCGTCTAACCGCGGCGGCTTACTTGCACCCCTCGTCTCACCGCGGCAGCTTACTTGCACCCCTCGTCTAACCGCGGCGGCTGTTTACTTGCACCCCTCGTCTAACCGCGGTGGCTGTTTACTTGCACCCCTCGTCTAACCGCGGCGGCTGTTTACTTGCACCCCTCGTCTAACCGCGGCGGCTGTTTACTTGCACCCCTCGTCTAACCGCGGCGGCTTACTTGCACCCCTCGTCTAACCACGGCGGCTGTTTACTTGCACCCCTCGTCTCACCGCGGCGGCTGGCTTGCACCCCTCGTCTAACCGCGGCGGCTGGCACGATTTTTGCCGGTACTATTAAAATCACCAACTCCAAACCTCCTTGAATTGTAAAATTAAATACTGCAAATAAAATATTAAAGACCTCTCTTTTAGAAAGACCCCATAGCACGCAGAAACTTACATGTAAAATAAACTTAATAAGCAAGAATAAAACTTTTTTAAACTTAATTGTAAAAACGGTATTTTAATTAATACTTAACTTTTAATTTAAAATAGTCAAGATTGAAGAAGAAACACGAAAACATCAAGAAACAGAAGGCAGCGATAAGAAGAACAGAGAAGAGGAACAGAAGAAAAGTACGCCACGACCCGAAGAGGATATCGGAAAGGGACCAGTGTACTCAACAAACCAGGGCGTACAGTCAGAGAAGGAGAAGAGGGGGCGACAGTCAAGTTTGAAGAAGAAACAGGAAAATATCAAGAAACAGGAAACAGAAGACAGCGATAAGAAGAAAAGAAGAAGAGGAGTTGAAGAGAAACAAAAAAGAGAAACTAAGAGAACGTCGCACAGAAGACATGAAACCAACATCTTCCAGGGCATGCAGTCAGGGAAGGAGAAGATTAGGTGACAGTCAAGATTAAAGAAGAAACAGGAAAACACCTAGAAACAGAAGACAGCGATAAGAAGAAATGACGCAGAGGGGCAGAAAGCTACGACTTGAAGAGGAAACCGGAAAGTGACCAGTTAACTCAAAAAGAAAAGAAGATGACCAGTTCGATCACCAGAAGGGAAATCAAGATCAGCAGAAGTATTCTCCTCAAGAACCACCAGACAGTGAAAAGAAGAAAAGAGAGGAAGAATCGTGGAGAAGACGACATAACTTGGAAGAAGAAGAGGAGCTGAACACTCAGAAGAAGGAATACGATCACTGCGACCACTGGAGGGGAAGCAAAGCACAGAAGAAGTACATGAATCCTCATCAGGTTGAAACAAAAACAACCATAGAAGCAACGATTTATGCCTAGTCAAAGGAAAATTATCCGAAATGGAGTAAACAGAAACTACAAAGAGCAGAAAAAGATAAATAAATATACAAGGAGAATAATATCAAGAACAAGAAGCTAATACATTGCAAAGACAATACCAACGACAAAGGAGGGTTACCAATTTGAGGACTCCTAAGGTCGGACTTCAAGAAAAACAGCAAGAGATAACACAAATACAAGAAAAGATAGACGCATATAAGCTTCGGCTTAGGTGGCGTCAGATGTAGATGTGGATTGAATGAAAAAAAAAAAAAAAAATGACCTTAAATAATTAAAAATCACATTTCAATAAAAAATTTAAATACATTACAAAATCATATTTAATCAAAAATAAATTATAACATCCTCTAATTGATGGCTTATTCTAAGCATACAATATCTTAATTAAAGTAAAACCTTATAAATTTATATTCAGAAGCTTATCCCCCCAATATTTTTATTACACCATATTAAACTAATTTATCAGCCCAATAAAATCTAATAACTGAATTAAATTCATTTCTTGAAAAACCAGATATCTTAAAGAACGGATAACGTTTCATTAATAAATATTTTTATTTAATAATTATTCTACATTAACTAACAAAAATACTTAGCTCTCTTTAAATTGGGACCTGATACACAAGGTACGACAATCTAAGCCTACGTTTTAAAAAAATTTCAAATATTTCAATAATCTTTCACAGTACAAATTAAACTATCACCAACATTTTTTTATCTATAACCTATACAAAAACTTATTATATAAAAAATGATTTTATTAATAAAACTAACATTTTCAAACAACCAACGTAAATTTTCCCTTATCAAATCAAACTGAATTGCACAGTGACTTCTCAGTGTAAATGAGATGCTTAACTTATCAAGCTCTGAACTGAACTTTCCAGGTGCACCTTCCGGTACACCTACTATGTAACGACCTATCTCATCTTAACTAACGAGAGCGACGGGCGAGGTGTGCATGTTTTAGAGCCATAAATCAATATATTATTCTATACAAAATTACATTCAAATCCACCTTTAAATTATTAACTTTAAAATAATTATCCATATAAATAAATTTATTGTAACCCACCTCCACTTAATCATAAACTGCACCTTGACCTGACATCCTTTTAATTATTAGAAAATTCAAACCCTTTTAGGACATTCTGACGACGGCGATATACAAACTGATCAACAAGATTAAGCAAGGTCTAACGTAAAAATATCGATTATGGGGTAGGTGGACGGGCCTTCCAGGCCCGTCTACATCCACTTAGCGTACGTAACTTCCAGAAATTAGCGAGTTGGCCATATTGAATTTACATGTAACCATGCACATTGAAATTTGGAAAATTAACGCACGTTTCACGACGCGAAAAGTTGATTCAACTCCAACTTTTTCCAATTTCTGGAATTTGGTTAATTAGCGCATGCGCAATAGAGAGCAAACAAACGAACATCTTACATTGTTTCTTTATCGAAGTGTCAGACCAAACCACATCACAACATTTCTATACATTTCTATTTTGAAAACAAATCTTCAAAACAAACAAGAAACATACAAAACTCTCACAACTTGGTTGCCCATAATTAAACGTTTTAACTGGTGCGCAGTTAAACTATCGCCATACCTCGTTTTCTTCATAATGTTACAATTTTATTATTTTGACAGCTCCTTGTCTGTTTATCAGTTTGATTCATTTGTTGGCTCTGAAGTCAGTTGCAAGTTCCCTATTGGTGGGAAATTTGTGAGCTCTGATTGGTTTACGTTTACTTACGAAAATTATCAACATTCGATGGGAACGGCCAACGTAATTTCTATAATTTTCTAAAATTTTCACGCGTACGCAAAGTGGATGTGCACGAGCCTGGAGTTGAATCAACTTTTCGCGTCGTGAAACGTACGATAATTTTCCTAATTTCAATGTGCATGGTTACATGTAAATTCAATATGGCCAACTCGCTAATTTCTGGAAGTTACGTACGCTAAGTGGATGTAGACGAGCCTTTAAGGCTCGTGTACATCCACTTTGCGTACGCGTGAAAATTATAGAAAATTATAGAAATTACGTTAGCCGTTCCCATCGAATGTTGATAATTTTCTTAAGTAGACGTAAACCAATCAGACCTCACGAATTTCCCACCAATAGGGAACTTGCAACTAACTTCAGAGCCAACAAATGAATCAAACTGATAAACAAACAAGGAGCTGTCAAAATAATAAAATTGTAACATTATGAAGAAAACGAGGTATGGTGATAGTTTAACTGCTCACCAGTTAAAACTTTTAATTATGGGCAACCAAGTTGTGAGAGTTTTGAATGTTTCTTGTTTGTTTTGAAGATTTATTTTCAAAATAGAAATGTATAGAAATGTTGTGATGTGGTTTAGTTTGACACTTCGATAAAGAAACAATGTAAACTGTTGGTATGTTTGCTCTCTATTGCGCATGCGCCAATTAACCAAATTCTAGAAATTGGAAAAAAGTTGGAGTTGAATCAACTTTTCGCGTCGTGAAAAGTACGTTAATTTTCGTAATTTCAATGTGCATGATTACATGTAAATTCAATATGGCCAACTCGCTAATTTCTGGAAGTTACGTACGCTAAGTGGATGTAGACGGGCCTTAACTCGGACACCCGTAAAGTCTAATTTTTTAAAGTAACGTTTTCAAATAGACAAATGTCCATTTATTAATACTTAACACAATTATTTGTTATATGACGTACTTATAACACTTATAATATACAAAAAGAAAACTTTTGTATGCGTGTTTTCTTAACGCCGTGAAAAATGCGTTGCGCGAACGTCTGTCATTCAGTGTTAGGGTGACGTTTTGAAAATGTTTTTTCATGCCCCTGTACGATAGAGCTTTCAGTATCGGGACAAAGAAAAAAACCCATTTCGAAAGTACCAACTTGACGCAAAAAAATCAAAACTAAAACCGTGTAGAGAAAATGGAAAAGTGCCCATAACTAAGCATCCGGGACGAAACTCAAAAATCGCTTCGTTAATAATCAAGATTAGTGGTTATTTTTTAAAATGAAAAAGTCGAGAAAGTTTTCAATCAAAAAATGTGGAAAAAAAGTGTTACACGCGCTTTTTAAAAACTCACTTTACCAAATGTACACAATTTGATTGACGAAAGTTCCAGGACAAATCCAAAAAATTTCCAAATACCAGTTACCTACATGGTAAGCGTTGGTAACGAAACAAAAACGAACGTTATATCTCGTTTAGTTCGACGGGCAGGGCCGTTTGAATGTGACGCGTTAAAAACGTACCAAATCCGGCCTCCGTTTTCGGTCTCAGTTTTCGTAAAACTTTCGTGTTTGGGTGTCCATAACTTTTGAACGGGACAATATATATTCTTGTAGGGCACCCCACCAAAAGATGCACAATTTAATTGACTTGGGATCACAAGCATCGAAAAAAATCCCCAAAAAACATTTGATTTTTTTACAATTTTTCACGCAAAACCGGAGCGCCAAATACGCACACTTGGCGAGATAAAACACGTCGGGGGTGGAAAAGGGGTTGACACACAGACTCGAAAAAAATACCCACGTGTAGCTAAAAACATGGCGCCAAAAACTGTAGCGACAGACTGGGGGAAAAAGTCACGTGCGGGGGGCCAGCACATTAATTTACTACTGCTTTGAACCTAAGCAATCAATTTCGATCGAACCGCTCCGGTAGTGGCGCTAGTGTCGGCTTTTCGCCACTATTTCACGGCAGTGTCCAGTATTCTAGCGCAGCTAGTTAGTAAGGTATTTGCACATACGCATCATCAAACACGTGCACTGTCCGTATAGTCCATTCGAAAAACATGTGTCATAACTGATTATATCATTTATAAAAACATTAGTCAAAACTGCCGGAATGTGAATGGTCAAACTTGCCGAAAAACAAACAATAAACCTTAAATACTTCGCTAGCGCCTATGCAATTGGCAGTATTCTTTCGCAAAAGGTTGATGGATTTGAAAGACCGATTGCATTTGCGAGCCGCCAACTAAATGAAACGGAAAGGAGCTGGTCCGCTAGCGAACGTGAATGTTGGGCCGTCATTTGGTCCATTAAACATTTTAATTGCTATCTTTATGGTTATGAGTTCAATATTATAACGGATCACAAACCGCTGACTTAGCTGCTGAATCTTAAAGATCCGACCTCGAAATTATTGCGCTGGACTTTAACGTTGTCTGAGTATCAGTTTAAAATTATTCATCGCCCTGGTAAAAAACATGTAAATGTCGATACATTGTCTCGTCTTCCCGCTTGTAATCTAGTTCCCTACACACCGCTCTGGAATCGTGAACGTATAATGGAAGAACAACGTAAAGACGTGGATCTAAAACAAATTATTACTAGACTCGAGATCTCGGAGGAAGAAAGCGAAGTTTATTGCTTAGATGATGACGGGTTACTGTTATGATGCTACAATAACATTACACTGTATACAGTTGCATAAGTAGTTTATTGTATATGTTATTATGTGAGAATATTACTTGTAGCTTGATGACATCGCACCAGGCTTCAGCCATCTTGCTTAATGCAGTGCCCTCTAGATTACCGTCTCCAAGCAGTCAACCCAAGAGTACTGTGGGAGTTGCCGCCATATTCAAATATGATTCAAACATCATCACATCTTCCCCCCATGAATATGGAGCATTGGTTTGATTAAAGTCTTACAACTGTTACCAGGCTTGAAGTTAATATAATGCAATTACAAGGCATTGATATGACGTTACATACATACATGGAAATGAATAACGCAATTACAAGTCATTGATATGACGTTACATACATACATGGAAATTAATAACGCAATTACAAGTCATTGACCAGATGTAGCATACACATAACATACATACATAGAAATGAACTAAATTCTAAATCGTGAAGTTATATAATGCAAGTACAATGTTGAGTACATTGTAGTAAGTACAATGTTGACTTACAGATTATTTATTAGTATACATGACATAATCCTTAAATCTTTCTGGTTCTTTTCTTACCCGAGTACTACTGCGAGGTGGGCCTACATCTTTGTCGGTATTGTGAGCCCTGCCTACATGGTTAGCTTGTTCAGCAGTTACTATGCCACCTGCACTGACAGTGCCTGGTTCGGTGAGATCACTGATTTTTTCTTGGTCCCTACCTGATTCCGTGTCATCGGGAACAAGCCTGAATGGGCGACGTTAAGTTTCATGCGAACGACACTCGTCGGTAGACTTATCACGCGGTAAGTTAACGCGCGATTCCGAACAACAATTTCGTAACGTGCGGTAAACGTATCGAAAAGAGGTAGCCGTTGCAGCAGAGCAGCGCCTGTTATATATTAGTTTGTTTATGTTTTCGAGACGGCTGTGCATATTATAGAAAGCTAACCAATGAAAACGCGTGAACAAATGCAATCAATTTCAAATCAAGTTGTCAAAAACCAACACATTTCGAAACAAATCTACTCTCAGCTATCTCAAAGGGATTAAAAGTACTTATTAAATTCCTTCTATGCAGTCACAAATACTGCCCGCCCTAGTCGTCTTCATTATTTAACTATTCAAGCACCCCGAAGGATTGTGCAATATTTGCAATAGTGTGTGCAATAGTGCAATAGTGCGATCTCTAGGCCTAGGCCTAGGGCTAGCCTAGACAATGAATGAATACGCGCAGCCAGTTTGAAGTCAAAGTTTCACAAGTAAGGTTATGTTACCCCTTTACATACGGTTTCCATCTCGCCATGCAATTGATGATGTTTCTTCATATTGAAATTAATTTAGAAATCCAAATATGTAACAGTTGTATCGTTTACTTACCGAAATCTTTTAATAAATCAAGTAATATAACTGAAGTGGACATTCGAAAGTCGGCCATGTTTGTTTAACGCATTTCTAACGGCAGGGGTTGGGTCCGTGACGAGTTTGTCGACAGCTGTATCGACGCTTGTCGTTACGAATAGATCGGGAATCGCGTTGTTACGTTTCCACCTACCGTAACGACAAGAAAGCTGCGTTAAAGTGATCGCAGTGCTGGGCTAACTTGATGGGTGTTATCTGATGGCATAAGGTCCCGTCTGTTCCGTCTTCTCTTTGAATTACGTACGATCTAGGCGTGGCATGTTTTGACAAGACTATGGCTGGTTGCCATATTTTATCATTTCTAACCATTATACTTTGATTGTCGGATAGTTCTGATAACGGCCTAGCCTGCTTATCATGGAAGTATTTCTGTGTGTTTTGTAATGATTTAAGTTTTTCTCTGACATTGACTTGTGTTTCCGGCTGCAATAGTTTAGTGACAGTTGGAATTTTAGTTTTTAAATTCCTGCTCATGAGTAACTGTGAAGGTGAATATGGTAAACCTGTTATGGGAGTATTTCGGTATTCCAATAGCAGTAAATAGACATCTGTACCTAAGTGGTCTGCCTTCTTTAGGATGTTCTTTGCTATCTTTATCCCGTTCTCAGCCATCCCATTAGATTTTGGGTACCTTGGGCTCGACGTAATAGCCTCAAAACCATATTCTTTGGCAAAACTTTTAAAGTCTGCCCCATTGAATGGCATGTTATCTGTCACTAGTTGATCGGGTATACCATATCGTGAAAACACTGACTTAAACTTGTTAATAAGTTCTCTAGCTGTTTTATCACGAACCTGGATAAGCTCCACCCATTTGGAATAATAATCTTTAATGACTAAGAAAGATTTCCCTTGAAAATCGAGCAAATCGGCAGCTAGCTTTTCCCATGGTCGGTAGGGTACTGGGTGCGAAATCAGTGGTTCTTTGCCATTCCTTTTTTGAAATTTTTCGCAAGTGACGCATGTTCGCACTACATTCTCTATATCGCGAGTCATACCCGGCCAAAAGAGTACTTGCCGTGCACGATTTTTGGTTTTGCTAATCCCCATATGACCCTCATGTACAAGCTCTAACATAGCTTTTCTAAGAGGTGGTGGGACTAACAACCTATCTCCTACAAACACTAGTTCGTCATTGAATGATAGATCGTGTCTCAAATCCCAGTAGTATTTGACTTTACTAGGTACAAGATATTTTTCCTTGGGCCATCCCTTGGTGTGGAGTTCCTTAAGAGTTTGCATGTCAGCATCATCCAAGGTTGCTTTTTTAAACAGTATTCTTTTCTCCTCTGACATGGGAAGGTGCTCTGACACCGAGTGTACTACTATGTCTAAGTCTGGATCGTCTATTCCTGATTCTGGTAAATACGCTCGTGATAGGGTGTCCGCTATGTGCATTTCCTTGCCAGGAATGTGAACCAAGTCAAGATCATACTTTAAAAGCTTAAGCTGTAGCCTCTGTAACCTTGGATTAACCTTGTTCACATTCTTGGATACTATTGAGACTAGTGGCTTGTGGTCAGTCTGTACCACCACCTTGCGATTATATATATAGTAGTGGAACTTCTCGGTTCCATATACGATGGCTAAGAGTTCCTTTTCTATCATTGCATAACGTGTTTCAGTTTCTGTCATACTCCTGGATGCATATGCAACAGGTTTCCCTTCTTGCATTAAGCATGCATCCAGACCACATTTCGATGCGTCTACCTGCATAGTAATCGATTTGGAACTATCGAAGTACGCAAGTACTGGAGCTGAACACAGTTTTGCTTTGATTTCCTGCTCGGCCCTAATCTGAGCACAATCCCATTGCCAGTTAGCATCGTGTTTAAGTAACATTCGCATAGGTTCCGTAATTGTAGACATGTTGGGAACAAACTGACTGAGGTAATTTAACATCCCAAGAAATCTACGCAACTCTGCTACGTTACAGGGAGAAGGAAGATCTCTGATAGCCTTTACACGATCTTCATCTACCCTTAAGCCTTTACCTGATACAACATGTCCCATGTACTTAACTTCTGTTATCTGAAACTGTAGTTTGTCAGGGTTAAATTTTATGTTCAGTTTCCTAGCTCTGTCCAGGAGAAGTTTAAGTGCCTTATCATGAGCCTCTTTGGTCTTTCCTGCTACTATTATATCGTCATGAACAACTTGTACCCCCTTTATGTCCCCAAAGTTAAGAGAATTTTTTTGCTGAAAAACCTCAGACGCTGAACTAATGCCGAATGGCATTCTCTTAAATTTGTACCTACCGAATGGGCTATTAAAGGTACATAGCTCTGAACTCTGTTCGTCTAGCTTGACTTGAAAGAATCCCTCTTTCATATCCACTATAGTGAACCATTCCATTCCTGATAGTTCGGCAAGGACGTCACCTTGGTGTGGAATAGGGTAATGCTCCCTCATTATTGCCTTATTAAGATCGAGGGGATCCAAACATAGGCGCAATGTTCCATTGGGTTTTTCCACTATGACGAGGTTGTTAACCCAGTCAGTGGGTTTTTCTACCTTTTCTATCACATCCTCACTTATCAACCTATCAAGAGTTTTCTTAAGCTCGTCCTTCAGTGCTGACGGCACTCTCCTACTGGGGTGTACGACCGGTACATTATCTGGTCTTAGTGTAATTCGGTATTCTCCCGGCATGCAACCTAGTCCGCTGAAGACGTCGCTATATTCTTTCAGTACTTTTTCCTTGGAACTTAGGTCTACACTTCTCTGCTCTTTTACTTCAGTAATGGCAACTCTTTTGATAAACCCTAGTTTCATACTAGCAGTTAAGCTAAGGAGTGGTTTACACTTCACATCAGTTAACATGAATTCAATCATTTCATCTTTACCATTGTTCCCTCTACATTTCAAGCCAATTTTCCCCACAGGGTTTACTTTAGTATTACCAAAAGCTATTAGTACTGCTGACGTTTTTACAACAGGATTTTTGAACCTATGCTTTTTATATTCTGTTGTGGGAAGTATGCTAATTTCAGCACCTGTGTCTATTTTGAGCTTCATGAGGCTCCCTTCCACTAAGACATTTTCTATCCATTCTTTCTCTGCCCCCCCTGCTAGTACTGATGTTACATCATACCTTTCTACGCAGTCTACATACAGCTCCGTGTTGTGTTCATCCTCTGTCTGCTCTGCTACTGTGCACTCGGCCACTGTCTTATTAGAGCACATTTTCGCAAAGTGATTGAGTCCGCGACACTTGATACACGTTTTACCGTATGCAGGGCAGTTCCGCGCACTGTGTCTATAGCCACATTTCTTGCAGTCATAGTCTTTAACAGTAGCGTTTTCATTCTTCTTATGTCTTCGGTCTTCTTTCTTGTGGTTTGTTGTCTGCTGGACGTCTCTTTTTTGAGTGGTCTTCTTCGTGATAATGTCGACTGGTATTTTCTCTTCCATGAGTGTTGCCTGTCTTTTGCTATCCTCGGCTGCACGGCAGTAGTCGGCGGCCTTTTCCAATGTTAGATTGTTGATTCTCAGCAAACGTTCTTTTAGGACTTTATCTGCTATCCCTAGTACCACCCTTAGGGTGATTAACTGATTCATTTGGCCCCCCAGTTCGCAAGAACTCGCCAGGTACTTGAGTCTAGTGAGGAAGTGGTCGAACTGCTCACTGTCCTCTTGGCTGCATGTAAAGAATTTACTTTGTTCGTAGATAGCTCAGCGGATAAGAGCCGAATTTCATAACAATTAGGGGTTTTGTGATAGAAGCGTGAATTTTGAAAAGTACACTCATAATAATATACTGATCAATTTGCCAAGAGGAGGCCTCCAAAAAGTCCACTGGTTTGGTGGTTAGGGGGGGTCAAACATTTGGGGGGGGGGGGGGGGAGGACTAAAAAAATCATACGCTACGGAATTATATAATACAAAAAGTGAAATTTTGGAATATGATTGTTTAAAGTCTGAACAATTAAAAAAAATCATAGTTGACCTCACTTGTGTGACCTTTGACCTTTCGCTACCATTGTGTGTTATATTGAAAGAAATGTATCGTGTGACCACTCATTTTGCCACAAAATATCCCTAGAATAAGATTTAAGAGTCCAAATGTGTTTTTCGATAATGTGGGCCAGATTATTTAGTGACCTTTGACCTGTGAATTGGGCATTATGGCCTAGAATACCTTAATAATTCGGATTTTGTGATGGAAGCGTGAATTTCGGCTCAAACACTTCAGATACTATTCTGATCAATTTGGCAAGAGGAGGCATAAAAAATCAACTCATGGGGGATTGTGGGGGGGATCAAACATTCGGGTTGGGTACGGGGGGGAGGGTGACAAATGTGTCTAATATTAACAAAATGTACCGTTTGCCCCCTATTTCTTGTAAAAAATTATCTGTATAATAAAGATAAAGAGTTAAAATGAGTTTTTTAACGACTTGGGTCAAAGGTGAGTTTATAATTTAGGGCGAAACTATATAAATTTAAAATAATAACCAATAATTACAGCTGAACACGAAGAGCTCACCAAGTAACAGCTGCGGCGTTGAACACACTACTCAATCGGGCATTTCTTGAAGGAGACGCTGTGAAAGAAGACCTTAGTTTTGAATCCTGGTGTTCTAAGCAGGAAGAACAAGAACCACAATTTCAGTATTGGTCGTTGGTTTTACGTCTGCAGATTGTACTTCTGGGATTTGTTCGTTCTATACGCAACGGTGATTTCAAGCGGTAAATACAATTTTTTTATTGATTATTTGGGCTTAACGTCTCATATTTTTGCAACGAGGCTAATCGAGACAATGAGTGGGTGATATATGAAGATGAAATATGGGGCTGTTTGGAGGAAAAGGGCAAGTAGGAGGGAGCGTGAGGAAAGGGGAAAGGGGAGGAAAGGGGATTGGGGTGTCGACTGCACTTCGTCTGACTTAAGGGCAAACTCTCACTGAAATCGTGCCATGGTGTTTTGCAATGAATCGGACAAATTTCTCTAGGTGGTTGACAGTTTATCTAAGAGACATGCTTGCTCTTGAAGAAACCTTCCCGGATGTATATGAAGAATTTGTAAAGGGAAACTTTGTTGTCAGAAAAACGAACAACCATTTCTCAGCTATGGCAATAGATCAAGCTCTTGAACAAACTAATGCTGTTGTGAAGATGGTCAAAGTCATAACGAACAAAAAGTCAGCTTTCAACGAAAGTTCCTTGATGATGTAAATCAAATGGTAACAGTACTCGAAGAGCACTGAAATCCTTTTAAAGAGACAAGTGGAGAACTTTATCGTATCCACAATAAGGAAATGCTGCCAGATGAAGCAGTGAAAGCTGTGAAAAGCATTGCAAAACTTGAAAAAGAAAAAATGGATGCATTCATCAATTGTCGCCTCCATTCTCAAACTCAGCTCGTGTTTGATGTTATACCAAAGAATAAGTTATATCTCTTAAGCACAGCTCCTGCCAAAAAGAGAAGCAAGCAACACCATAAAATGAGATCTCTTAAGAATGACTGCGCATTATTATCTCGTTTCTACATTGGGTGCCAAACGCGTAACGGTGATCTCAATAAGTTCTTTCAACATGAAAACAATCCCTGCCCACCAGCAATTTCTGAACATGGACAACTCAGATTTGGTAAGAAGTCCGACATACTCCATTGTCTTGAAGATTCAAAGACTGAGTGTGGCTCACCTTCTCAACAGATTGATGCAGTACTTTTAGATGGGTCAGCAATTATTATTGTTAACATGCTCAGACCATCTATGCATTTAAAAACATTTGGAGAATATGCAATGCATGTGTTTGTGCCATATGTAATGTCACAGTTTAAGATGTCTCGGGAAGTCCATATTGTCTGGGATGTTTATCGCGAAGAATCGCTGAAAGCACATACCCGAAATAAAAGAGGGTTGGGAATCAGGAGACGCGTTGAGGCATCAAAAACATTACCGAAAAACTGGCAAGAGTTCCTACGAACGAGCGAAAATAAAGCAGAGCTCTTCAATATGTTGAATGGATTTGTTCTTAACGTCAATAAATCAATTGGATTAGTAATTGTCACCAAGGAAGAAGAAGCTATGTGCAATGATGAGAGTGTGTGTTTGAAAGCTATATCACCATGCAATCACGAGGAAGCAGACACACGGGTCATCTTACATTAATTGCACTATGTACTTAATGTTAAGAATGAAGTTCTCATACGCACAGTAGACTCTGATGTTGTAGTTCTTTGCATTGCAGCTGCCAATAAGCTTCCAGAACGAAAGGTGTGGGTACAATTTGGTGTAGGAAACAATCAAAGGATGATAGCAGCACACTCTATTTCACATACACTAGGACCAGAAAAATCTGCAGCTCTGCCATTCTTTCACGCCTTTACTGGCTGTGATACATGTTCATCTTTCTCTGGCAAAGGGAAAAAATCAGCTTGGAAAACGTGTAATGCTTTGCCAGAAGTTACTGAGATTTTCCACATTCTTTCCGGACCAGTAGAGGAAGTAGATGACTTAGCTCTTGCAATGTTGGAAAAATTTATCGTCCTTCTCTATGACAGAACTAGTGACTGTGAAACCGTTAACGAATGCCGTAAAGAGCTCTTCACACAAAAGGGAAAACCAATGGAGAGCTTGCCTCCAACTCAAGATGCGTTGCGTTTACAGGTTCTACGTTCTGTCTATCAGGCTGGATTCATTTGGGGATCATTAGCCATCTCTTTCCCAATAATTCCCAACCCTTCTGCCTGGGGATGGGTTAAGGACACATCTGGTGCATGGCAACCAGAATGGACTACACTTTCTGACGCAATGCAATCATGCAATGAAGTTATTGTATGTAAATGTAAGAATGATTGCATTGAAGATCAATGCACATGTAATATTAGTGGACAGCCATGCTGTGCTTCCTGTAAGTGTAGAGGGGAATGCCAAGAGTAAAAGAACAAATGTGATGAAACTGAACTCATAATTCTTATTCTAGGGATACTTTGTGGCATAATGAGTGGTCACACGATACAATTCTTTCAATATAATACAAAATAGTAGCGAAGGGTCAAAGGTCACATAATCAGACCATATTTACAAGTGAGGTCAAGTACGATTTTTTTCAATTATGCCTACTTTGAAAAACCATATTCAAAAATTTAAATTTGTCATTATTTAATTCCGTGGCGAAGGATTTTTTTTAGTTCCCCCCCAATTTTGTACCCCCCCCCCCCCCCCCCAACACCCAAACCAGTGGACTTATTTAGGCCTCTTCTTGGCAATTTGGTCGGAATACCATTATAAATGTTCGGTTAAAAATTCACGCTTCTATCACAAAACCTCGAATAATTAAGGTAATCATAATTCCTTAGTCATAATTCCTTGTTCGTAGGTCAAAGGTCACGAAATAATCATCCCAAAGGCATTCAAAACCACATTTGGACTCTTTTAGTTCTTATTCTATTGATACTTTGAGACATAATGAGTGGTCACACGATACAATTCTTTCAATATAATACAAAATAGTAGCAAAAGGTCAAAGGTCACACAATCAGATAATTTTTACAAGTGAGGTCAAATATGATATTTTTTTCAATTATGCTGACTTTGAGCAACCATATTCCAAAATTTGAGTTTGTTATTATTTAATTCCG
The DNA here is from genome assembly GCA_945910005.1 of Isoperla grammatica. NCBI lineage: Eukaryota > Metazoa > Arthropoda > Insecta > Plecoptera > Perlodidae > Isoperla > Isoperla grammatica. The sequence goes on along the minus strand of OX246739.1, from coordinate 58,455,003 downwards.
TAGCGTAGGATTTTTTTAGTCCCCCTCCCCCAATTTTTGACCCCCCTTCCCCAAAACCCAAACCAGTAGACTTTTTGTAGGCCTTCTCTTGGCAATTTGGTCAGAATACCATTATTAATGTTTGATCCAAAATTCACGCTTCTATCACAAAACCCCTAATAGTTAGCCTAATCCGCTGCACTAAGATGAGGTTCTTTCGCGGTGCACAGTACGACTCGAACTGTTCCACTACACACGTAAATGTCTTGCTTTCTGTAGCAGTCAGGTTAAATGTGTTAAAAATCTTGAGCCCTTCATCACCTATGCAGTTCAATAGGATCGCCACCTGGTCCTCTTCCGGGTCTTTGTAGGCCTTTGATGCCCTCATGTATATTTCTAGCTTTTGACGCCAAAGTTTCCAATTCTCGGAAATGTTTCCACTGAAGTTCAGTTCCGATGGCGGTTTTCTGGATTGCGCCATTTCCAGTGCAGGCCTAGCCTAGGACAAGTCCGGCAGACTTTTCCCTAGGCTTACGCTTCGCGTGCCTTTGTGCTTGCTTTCGTTAGCTAGTTGAACCCCGTAGCCATTGTGTTCCGCGCGTCCACCAAGCTCCCTCGTGGCGTCATTTGTACTTTTCACTTCAGTGAACGTATTTCGAGGTACTCACCGTCGCCTTTACTTCTGACACCATGTTATGATGCTACAATAACATTACACTGTATACAGTTGCATAAGTAGTTTATTGTATATGTTAATATGTGAGAATATTACTTGTAGCTTGATTACATCGCACCAGGCTTCAGCCATCTTGCTTAATGCAGTGCCCTCTAGATTACCGTCTCCAAGCAGTCAACCCAAGAGTACTGTGGGAGTTGCCGCCATATTCAAATATGATTCAAACATCATCACAGGTTACTATACAAAGTTAAGTCCAACGCAGAACGAACAGACCAACTCGTCGCCCCTAAAATTATGAGAAGAGAAATCATGCAAACTTATCACAATTTACCCATGGCGTCACATGGCGGCTTTGCTAAAACTTTGTCACTCATTCGAACGTACTTTTATTGGCCTGGAATGTGGAAAGACATAAAAACGTATGTTGCATCATGTAAGTCTTGTTTGGAGCACAAAAATCCCCCAAATCGTAAGAAAGCGCCCCTTCAAAAATTCACTGAGGTAACATACCCATTCGAAAGAGCGAGTATGGATATAGTCGCCATGCCAGTTAGTGATGAAGGATTCAAATACATCTTGAGTTACCAGTGTGCGTTTCGGCTGTTTGATCTTTCATCGGGCACAATTCTAAGTACTTAGAATTGTGCCCGATGAAAGATCAAACAGCCGAAACTGTTGCTAAAACTTTTGTGACCCAAATTATTTCTCGCCATGGTTGTCCAAAATATTTGTTAACTGATCTCGGAGCAAATTTTGTTTCTAAATTGATGAAGGAAATGTGCGAGTTGTTAGGCATTAAAAAGCTCCACACAACGGCTTATAGACCGGAAACGAACGGTATGATAGAGAGGGCACACAGGTCACAGATCCATTAAAGAAATGCTATCACATTTTGTGGCTGACAATCAAAAAGATTGGCCAAGTTGGCTCCCATACATTTTAACAGCGTATCGCGCAACAGTGCATAGTGCAACTGGTGAAACGCCTATTTACGTGCTACATGGGTGCGATTTTCCATTTCCCTTCCATGTCATATTGGAACCTCACACGACCAAGAACATTGATAACGGAAACTATGCATCAGATTTGGCAGAACGACTGCGTATCGCGTTTGAAAAAGTTCGATTTAGGCTAAGGGATGCACAACAAGATAGAATACGTCGATTCAATAAGAAAACCTCCCCTGTTAAATTTAAGGTCGGCGATCGTGTGTATTTGAATGTGGTCGTGACTAAGGTAGGGACAACAAAAAAACTGGGACCTAAATGGGTGGGGCCATACCGAATTTTAAGTCAACCTTCCCCTGTAAACTTTACAATCAAACATGTGCACGGCGGCAAAGAATTATTAGTCCATAGTAACAGACTCAAACCATGTCCGATGAGAACAAATGTTAACAAAGGAATTAGTCCAGTTCCCTCTCAGTTAGCTACTAAGCGCTCTGGAGCTAAGAACACAAGAGTAAAAGGAAATGATTATGACCGGTTGTGGGTTAATGACCTGATAAGAAGTGACGGCCATCATCAACAAATTAATATCTATGAAGAAGATTTTGAGCCGTTACAAGAAGCAAATGCTAGCAGTCAATCACCAGTTCGAGCCCCGCCTGACTCGCCGCTTAGTCGGGAAAGTGATGAGTTGGACCGCGAGGCGAGTATGTCTCCGCCCTGTGTGCCAAATTACACTTAGAAGGCTATAGAAATATTCACGTCCACGCTACCAAAACACGACCAAGTGTCCTGCAATAACATACAAAAAAAAGAAAAATATATCACTTACCATATATCTCGGAGACTTGAGGTTTCCCCGACACGAAGCACACGTATCAGCAACGCAACACTGCCGCGTAGTAACGACAACAAGTAACTAACAAAAACGCATAAACACCCGCAAAAACTCCGTAATTTAAAAAAAAACTTCCAACGTCAGCCGCCAATCAACTACAACTGACTTAATAACACATTTAGTTATTTTTGGCTGCCACCAGTGTTATGGGTGAAGAGCTATCCAACCCTCAGTGCTGTAGTAGAGGGGACGAGCGGGAGCACGTAGGATACTGACCCCAGCCAGTTGCAGGTGATTGAACGGAGACGTGGTAATGGTTCAATGATTTAATGATTTGTTCTCCAATCTTCACAAATAGTATGTTAAGGTTAAGTTAAATAATAAGTAAAATACAAATAATAACTGAGCTGACAGTGATAATTTAGAATCCGAAATACAAAAGGTCTTTACTCTTTCAAAGCCAGGAATCAACTGTCGTACACGTGTTCGTGCCGTTTCACAGGATGTGTATATCCTGTCGTGGGGTGGAATTACACTAGACTCAGCTATCAGGCTTCTCTAATAATAATTAAGAAAGGTGAGTGTAATGCGTAGCGTGCAAAAGTGCAAGTCGCTGAACCTTCACCTCACCACAATATTACATGATATTAGGATTATTATAAAAACAGTTACAAGTTATAGTGAAATAAACAATGTTTTACTCAAAAATAGTTTCTGAACATTAAACAGTTGTTCCTCAAAAGTTACATGAATACAATATAATGTGTGTGACATTAAAGTTATGAAATTAACAATAGAAATATAAAATCATTACTCTTGGTATAATATATGAGTAATCAGTCAAAGTCAAGAAGTCATAGGAAGGGTTAAGGAGGCAATAAGACTGAGCATACTACTCCCCACTCTAATCTCCTACTTCTTCCTAAACCTTAAAGAAATCATGAATATTCAAAAGTGTTTTTTTTTTTTTTTTTTTTTTTTTTACACTATTGATTTTTAATGTTTTAATGTTTGGTGAGTACATTGTGTATGAACGTTTAAAGTTTTAATGTTTGATTAGATTATTAGGTATTAACGTTTAATGTTTTATTGGTTTATATGTTATGATTGATGTAAGTTATATGTGTTAATGTTTATTCCAACATTTGTTGGAGAGAGTGTCAGCTACTTGTGAAGCTTCTACACCCTGTCCACCTACTCTCTTCTTACTCGCCTTATAAACTAAGTTATGTGTCAATTAGGTGAAGATGTGTGATATCATGTAGTTTAATTGTAAAATGTATTAGGTTCGTTATGTTTTATGTGTAGGGCCTACTTATTAGAACCAGAAGTTTATGCGTTTCAATGTTTAGTGTTATTTCAATGTTTCATGTTTATGTTTATTTAATGTTTATGGGTTTTAACTTTTATGTTTATGTTTATAATGTTTTATCGTAATCATAAGCAAAGTGTAAAATTAATGTTTTTAAAATGAAAATCATGTCCAAGAAATGCAAAGTCGTCAACTGAATTGTACTAGCTGGCTCGTCCATTTACATGGCTCATCCACGCAAACTAGCACTTACGATGAAAACCGGCTTCAATGTTTGACTTGTTGTACTACCACGAAATGTTAGTGCTCTGAATTTTTGGTCAATCTTCAAGTTTACTTCTTGTTTCTCAAGTTTATTTTTCATGTTTATGTCATTTTTGATTTGATAGTCTTGTTGTTTCAATTTTGTTTCATTGTTGTTTTCTTGTTGACGAGGTAGTGTTTTCGTGTTGTTTTGTTTCAAAGTCATCATTTTCGTAGTTTCGTTGTTTTCTTTTTCGTTATTCAATGTTTTCATTTTCGTTACTTTCTTCATGTTGTTTTCATTTTTCATTTTTATCGTTTCTTTGTTCATGTTGTTTGTTTTTGTTTTCTTGTCTTCATTCTTGTTTTCTCTTGTTTTCTTAATATTTGTGTTTTTCGTATTATAATTGGTCGTGTTGGTTTTGTTTGTTTTCTTATCATTGTTCATTTTGTTTACTTTTGTCTTGTTATCTTCATTTTATTAGTGTTGTTTTCATTTTCTTGTATTGTTGTTTGGTGTTTTATTTTGTGTTTGTGACGCTTCGGTTTACGTTGTTTTACGTTTAAGGCTGCACAGTCCGCGTCAACTACGTGAGCCTTCGTTAGTTTTCCGAATGTTGTATGTTGTCTCTTGGGTTTGTTGTAGGTCTTTGTCTGTTTTCATTTCTTGTGTTGTCTCGTAATGGCGTATGTTGATATGGTTCTTCGGTGTTGTTATATTCATGTTGTGTGTTGTATCTTGTTCTTTTTTCATGATTTATGTTTTCTTGGTCATAACGTTCTGGATATGTGAGTATGTTGGATTCTGTGTAGTTTTGTTGTATTAGAAGGATTCGTACTTGGTATGGCATGTGGGTTATTAGTTGTCGGAGAAGCGTTGTTGACGATATGGGATCCGGTAAGAATTTTGCTTGCTTTAGATATCGTTTAACGTATTCAGCCATACTGCGTGATTTGGTTATGTCAAAACTACCAGTGTAAATTTGTCTGATCAATGTCGAGTGTTGTGATGGTCCCCAAAATTTGTTGATGAATGTCAGTTTGAATTGTTCGTACGTGTCGAATGTGTTGTCATGCGCCCACGACTGCGCATAATCTGCTAAGCACTGAATCACCAGAGAATACTGTTTTTCTGGGTGCACTTGAAATATCTTAATTTTGTTTTCAACTCTGTTTATGAATTCCATTGGATGAAAACCCCGGGTTGTACCATTGTACGTGATTCCCTCTTTTTTTAATGTCTCGCTGATGTTTATAATATTGTTGGTGAATTGTTCGTATGAATTAGGCATTGTTGATTTGAAAAAAAAAAAATGGCTGATTTCAGTCTATCTACCACAAACTTCCAGTTTTAAGAGGAATCTTGCATACGGCTGGGATTCCTAAGGGTTTCAACCAAAGTTGACAAATCGTTGTTTGTGAGCGTTTCAGGCTCCAATAAGCATAATTTGTCAATTTCGTCACATTTTAATAACTTCTTTAGAAGTTACACCCTCCGTTGAAAAATAAGAATTATAGTTAGCATTCTTCAAGAGTATTATGAAAATGCATAAATTGAGTTTTTTGGTCGTTTTTGGTTAAAATATGCATAAAATATAGAAATTGGCTGATTTCAGTCTATCTACCACAAACTTCCAGTTTAAAGAGGAATCTTGCATACGGCTGGAATTCCTAAGGGTTTCAACCAAATTGCACAAATCGTTGTTTTAGAGCGTTTCAGGCTCCAATAAGCACAATTTGTCCATTTCGTCACATTTCGATAACTACTTTAGAAGTTACACCAACCGTTGAAAAATAATAATGTTAGTGTGCATTAGCCAGAGTATTATGAAAATGCATAAATTGAGTTTTTTGGTCGTTTTTGGTTAAAATATGCATAAAATATGGAAATTGGCTGATTTTAGTCTATCTACCACAAACTTCCAGTTTGAAGAGGAATCTTGCATACGGCTGGGTTTCAACAAGGGTTTCCTAAGGGTTTCAACCAAATTGCACAAATCGTTGTTTTAGAGCGTTTAAGGCTACAATAAGCACAATTTGTCCATTTCGTTATATTTCGATAACTTCTTTAGAAGTTACATTAACCGTTGAAAAATAATAATGTTAGTTTGCATTCTGCAAGAGTATTATGAAAATGCATAAATTGTGTTTTTTGGTTGTTTTTAGTTAAAATGTACATAAATTATAGAAATTGGCTGATTTCAGTCTATCTACCACAAACTTCCAGTTTTAAGAGGAATCTTGCATACTACTGGGATTCCTAAGGGTTTCAACCAAAGTTGACAAATCGTTGTTTATGAGCGTTTCAGGCTCCAATAAGCAATATTTGTCAATTTCGTCACATTTTAATAACTTCTTTGGAAGTTACACCCTCCGTTGAAAATAAGAATTATAGTTTTTATTCTTCAAGAGTATTATGAAAATGCATAAATTGAGTTTTTTGGTCGTTTTTGGTTAAAATATACATAAATTATAGAAATTGGCTGATTTCAGTCTATCTACCACAAACTTCCAGTTTTAAGAGGAATCTTGCATACAGCTGGGTTTCTTAAGTGTTTTAACCAAAGTTGACAAAGCATTGTTTAAGAGCGTTTCAGGCTCGAAGAAGCACAATTTGTCCATTTCGTCACATTTCGATAACTTCTATAGATGTTACACCCTCCGTTGAAAAATAAGAATTATTGTTTTTATTCTTCAAAAGTATTATGAAAATGCATAAAATGAGGTTTTTGGTCGTTTTTGGTTAAAATATACATGAATTATAGAAATTGGCTGATTTCAGTCTATCTACCACAAACTTCCAGTTTTTAAGAGGAATCTTGCATACGGCTGGGATTCCTAAGGGTTTCAACCAAAGTTGACAAATCGTTGTTTTAGAGCGTTTTAGGCTCTAAAGAGCACAATTTGTCCATTTCGTCACATTACGATAACTTCTTTAGAAGTTACACCCTCCGTTGAAAAATAAGAAATATAGTTTGCATTCTTCAAGAGTATTATGAAAATGCATAAATTGAGTTTTTTCGTCGTTTTTGGTTAAAATATGCATAAAATATAGAAATTGGATGATTTCAGTCTATCTACCACATACTTCTAGTTTTAAGAGGAATCTTGCATACGGCTGGGATTCCTAAGGGTTTCAACCAAAGTTGACAAATCGTTGTTTTAGAGCGTTTCAGACTCCAATAAGCACAATTTATCCATTTCGTCACATTTCGATAACTACTTTAGAAGTTACACCAACCGTTGAAAAATAATAATGTTAGTGTGCATTCTGAAAGAGTATAATGAAAATGCATTAATTGAGTTTTTTGGTCGTTTTTGGTTAAAATATGCATAAAATATAGAAATTGGCTGATTTTAGTCTATCTACCACAAACTTACAGTTTTAAGAGGAATCTTGCATACGGCTGGGATTCCTAAGGGTTTCAACCAAATTGCACAAATCGTTGTTTTAGAGCGTTTCAGGCTCCAATAAGCACAATTTGTCCATTTCGTCACATTTCGATAATTTCTATAGAAGTTACACCCTCCGTTGAAAAATAAGAATTATAGGTTGCATTCTTCAATAGTATTATGAAAATGCATAAATTGAGTTTTTTGGTCGTTTTTGGTTAAAATATGGATAAATATAGAAATTGGCTGATTTCAGTCTATCTACCACATACTTCCAGTTTTAAGAGGAATCTTGCATATGGCTGGGATTCCTAAGGGTTTCAACCAAAGTTGACAAATCGTTGTTTTAGAGCGTTTCAGGCTCCAATAAGCACAATTTGTCCATTTCGTCACATTTCGATAACTTCTATAGAAGTTACACCCTCCGTTGAAAAATAATAATGTTAGTGTGCATTCTTCAAGAGTATAATGAAAATGCATAAATTGAGTTTTTTGGTCGTTTTTGGTTAAAATATGCATAAAATATAGAAATTGGCTGATTTTAGTCTATCTGCCACAAACTTCCAGTTTTAAGAGGAATCTTGCATACGGCTGGGATTCTCAAGGGTTTCAACCAAATTGCACACATCGTTGTTTTAGAGCGTTTCAGGCTCCAATAAGCACAATTTGTCCATTTTGTCACATTTCGATAACTTCTATAGAAGTTTCACCCTCCGTTGAAAAATAAGAATTATAGTTTTTATTCTTCAAGAGTATAATGAAAATGCATAAATTGAGTTTTTTCGTCGTTTTTGGTTAAAATATGCATAAAATATAGAAATTGGCTGATTTTAGTCTATCTACCACAAACTTCCAGTTTTAAGAGGAATCTTGCATACGGCTGGGATTCCTAAGGGTTTCAACCAAATTGCACAAATCGTTGTTTTAGAGTGTTTCAGGCTCCAATAAGCACAATTTGTCCATTTCGTCACATTTCGATAACTTCTATAGAAGTTACACCCTCCGTTGAAAAATAAGATATATAGGTTGCATTCTTCAAGAGTATTATGAAAATGCATAAATTGAGTTTTTTGGTCGTTTTTGGTTAAAATATGGATAAAATATAGAAATTGGCTGATTTCAGTCTATCTACCACATACTTCCAGTTTTAAGAGGAATCTTGCATACGGCTGTGATTCCTAAGGGTTTCAACCAAAGTTGACAAATCGTTGTTTTAGAGCGTTTCAGGCTCCAATAAGCACAATTTGTCTATTTCGTCACATTTCGATAACATCTATAGAAGTTACACCCTCCGTTGAAAAATAAGAATTATAGTTTTTATTCTTCAAGAGTATTATGAAAATGCATAAATTGAGGTTTTTGGTCGTTTTTGGTTAAAATATACATGAATTATAGAAATTGGCTGATTTCAGTCTATCTACCACAAACTTCCAGTTTTTAAGAGGAATCTTGCATACGGCTGGGATTCCTAAGGGTTTCAACCAAATTGCACAAATCGTTGTTTTAGAGCGTTTCAGGCTCCAATAAGCACAATTTGTCCATTTCGTCACATTTCGATAACTTCTATAGAAGGTACACCCTCCGTTGAAAAATAAGAATTATAGGTTGCATTCTTCAAGAGTATTATGAAAATGCACAAATTGAGTTTTTTGGTCGTTTTTGGTTAAAATATGGATTAAATATAGAAATTGGCTGATTTCAGTCTATCTACCACATACTTCCAGTTTTAAGAGGAATCTTGCATACGGCTGGGATTCCTAAGGGTTTCAACCAAAGTTGACAAATCGTTGTTTTAGAGCGTTTCAGGCTCCAATAAGCACAATTTGTTTATTTCGTCACATTTCGATAACTACTTTAGAAGTTACACCAACCGTTGAAAAATAATAATGTTAGTGTGCATTCTGAAAGAGTATTATGAAAATGCATAAATTGAGTTTTTTGGTTGTTTTTGGTTAAAATATGCATAAAATATAGAAATTGGCTGATTTTAGTCTATCTACCACAAACTTCCAGTTTTAAGAGGAATCTTGCATACGGCTGGGATTCCTAAGGGTTTCAACCAAATTGCACGAATCGTTGTTTTAGAGCGTTTCAGGCTCCAATAAGCACAATTTGTCCATTTCGTCACATTTCGATAACTTCTATAGAAGTTTCACCCTCCGTTGAAAAATAAGAATTATAGTTTTTGCTCTTCAAGAGTATAATGAAAATGCATAAATTGAGTTTTTTCGTCGTTTTTGGTTAAAATATGCATAAAATATAGGAATTGGCTGATTTAAGTCTATCTACCACAAACTTCCAGTTTTAAGAGGAATCTTGCATACGGCTGGGATTCCTAAGGATTTCAACCAAATTGCACAAATCGTTGTTTTAGAGCGTTTAAGGCTCCAATAAGCACAATTTGTCCATTTCGTCACATTTCGATATTTTCTATAGAAGTTACACCCTCCGTTGAAAAATAAGAATTATAGGTTGCATTCTTCAAGAGTATTATGAAAATGCATAAATTGAGTTATTTGGTCGTTTTTGGTTAAAATATGGATAAAATATAGAAATTGGCTGATTTCAGTCTATCTACCACATACTTCTAGTTTTAAGAGGAATCTTGCATACGGCTGGGATTCCTAAGGGTTTCAACCAAAGTTGACAAATCGTTGTTTTAGAGCGTTTCAGGCTCCAATAAGCACAATTTTTCGTTTTCGTCACATTTCGATAACTACTTTAGAAGTGACACCAACCGTAGAAAAATAGTAATGTTAGTGTGCATTCTGAAAGAGTATTATGAAAATGCATAAATTGAGTTTTTTGGTCGTTTTTGGTTAAAATATGCATAAAATATAGAAATTGGTTGATTTAAGTCTATCTACCATGTCACGGTGTGCCTGCTTACACTATATTAGTTATTAGTAGTTTAGATTAGTATTGTAATTATAGGAATGGAAATAGTAAGAAGGCGGTGTAATTGGAATTGTATAAAGCATCAAGAAGACCGTGGAGTATTCAGATTAAGTTATAGGATTGGAAATAGTGAGAAGGCGGTGAAAAGACAGAATGGTGATTGTTGTAAAAGGGAAATGGAGGAGTGTTTTGTATCTCTAAAAAGAGGAAATAAAAGTAATATTACGCAGTATTTATAGAACAGTTATTTGTATATTAGACGACGCTACAATTGAAGGGTCGTCCAAAGCAGTATAAGGTAACGTTTAAACACTGTTTATTATTTGTAGCTTATAAAATCAGTTCCTAACCCCGGCGCATTTGACATAATGGAGGGGAGTAGTAGGGGGGGAGGTCTGGGAGGTCGTCCATATTGTGCTAAAAGAAAATAAAAATAAAAATAACCTTGATGATAATATAAATAAATACGATAATTGCGCTTCGATTGGTGGCATTTTGAAAGAGATATCTATAATGGTTTTCTAATAAATAAATAAATAAATAAATAAAAGTTCAAAATGTCTCCGAGCGCGAGCTCTGTGAGGTTTGTCATGTTTAAGCTTAATTAACGTATCCGGTGTGCGTTGTTTGTAAACAAGTGTTACGTATGCTCGGTGTTCTGCGTCTCGATCCCCGACGAGAGAGAGAGAGAGAGAGAGAGAGAGCTGTTCGATACCCGATGTGAGAGAGATATCTTTAATAGTTTTATTATAAGTAAATAACTGTACAGATGCTCTTTCAGTCGCGGTTTAATTTCTCACGCTCTCTTCAAATTGAACCGTTTCAACACATGACCACAATTAAAACGTCGTCACTTCTATTGTCTAATTCGTTATTATTTTATAACACAGGATGTGCTCGCAATACAAATGTTTTCTCACGATCTTTATACATACATTCTAACAAGAAGAATAAAATAAAAAATTGGCCCGATGTCTGACATGTCCGAGCTCTTAATTATTAATTACACTATTTGAGTCTGAATTACGCGTGGTGTATGACAGAATGTGTAGGAGGGCAAACATCTGTCTGGTGTAATCCCGTAGAGAGAGAGAGAGAGAGGGGATATTTAAATTCCTGATCATCCGTGAATTCGTGTCATTCAGCCCTCGAACCTCCAGTGATATTGTCAGCGTCTTCTCGAACCGTTCTTCGTCGTCGACATCACCTACATCTACAGCTACAGACGATTCTATCAACGCTTCAACCAAATGTAAGTACAACTTAACTGTTTTGATGTTTTCCTCTTTCAACCACACTGTTTTGTGATTTGTGATTTTCTTATTTCTAGAAAATGAAAAAGTTCATCAAAAACAAGTTTGAGCGCGAATCGCAATCCTCCTCCTCCTCCTCCTCCCCTCGCTTTTCATTAATAAACACCTTTTCTCGTGAGTTTACTAGGTTTAGCACTAAAGGTACGCGATATGTGGTAAAAATTAACCCCCCTCAACCTGAAATTGCACCTCTAGATTATATTAAAGAAACGATTGATGAAGTTTTACAAAAGATTTTAAGCGGTATAGACGATCATGATATGATAGGTCTGGCTATCAGCAACACGGAAAACATTTTGGACAAACCGATGGGAATCTCCTTTAGGAGGAAAGATCAGATCGATTCTGAAATTATTCTATCGGTCATTTCAAAAATAACTCAGTCAAACGCTAAATTTTTAATCACTGATAGTCTCGAGATACACGTCGACCACGTTAAAATGTTGAAAGGTAACGGTCTAAATAGGGGTGTTCATACCAAGGGGAGATCACTAGCCACTCTTAGCCATTTAAAAAAAAGCATTGTGACTGTTAAAGCCAAGAAAAACTGTCTCGCGCATGCTTTAATCGTAGCAAAGGCTAAAGTGGATAATGGACTCAAATTTCAAGGCATATTATAAAGGATGGAAAATAGCACCTAAAGTTACAGAACTGATGAAAAAATCAGGTGTTGATTTAGATAATGGGGGTGGCATACGCGAACTCCAACAGTTTCAGGCTTATCTCTCAGATTACAAAATAGTTGTGTACAACGGATTGAAATGTGACAACATCTGGTTCGCGGGAGAGAACGAGTCTGAAAAACGTCTTCATCTTCTTTATGACGAAGACAACGGGCATTTTAATGTTATTATTAATCTCCCCGCTGCCATGGCAAAACGTTTTATATGTAGAGGATGTCATCATGGATTTAAGAATCTTTCACGACATGTGTGTGATAGAACATGTTCGGGTTGTCTAAGCACGCCTCCTTGCAAGGTAGACGATGTCAAAATATATTGTGAATCATGCTTGAGATATTTTAGAAGTGACTTGTGTTTCAAGCGACACTTGGAGAAACGTTTCCGTAAAAAATCGGTATGCATGGTTCGTAAAAATTGTCCCACATGCCTTAAATTTATACACGATGATCATGAATGCGGTAAAGTGTTTTGTAAAGTGTGTTTGGATAATGTCTTTCCAGGTCATCAGTGCTATATGAGAAAATTAGGTCTTCCCAGGAACAAACTAGACTGGATGATTGTTTTTTTCGATATCGAATCCACACAGAACACACAGCTCGAGGGTGAAATATTCGAACACAAACCGAATCTACTGGTCGCACAAACAGCTTGTTTTCAATGCATAGGTTCCAACGAGCTAGCAGACTGTTCCGTTTGTGGAACACGGCAGATATCTTGCTGGAACGAGCCGGTAGTAGAGTTTTTAGATTTTTTAATTGAACCACGCCCCAAGATCGAGAGAATAATATGTATTTCACACAATGGTCGAAGCTATGATTCACATTTTATTCTCAGACGGTGTATCGAAAAAAGATGGAGACCGTCATTAATAAAAAATGGCCGCAAAATCCTTGTCATGGACTTGGAACATATTCGCTTCATAGATTATCTTAGTTTTCTACCTATGCCTCTAAGTGCCCTACCGAAAGCATTTGACTTGAAGGTAAAAAAAGGTTATTACCCACACTTATTTAATACTGATCAGAATTTAAATTATATAGGACATATTCCTACGCCCTATTTCTTTGGCGATGAGTACATGTCTCCGACCGCCTACACAGAGTTTCATAAGTGGTACAAAGAACAACAAGGAAAAGTGTTTGATAACAAGCATGAACTAGAAAGTTATTGTATAGACGATGTCAATGTACTAAGACTGGCCTGTCAATCATTTCGCAAGATGTTTCTAGAAATAGGTAACGTCGATCCTTTCCTCGAAGCTATTACCATAGCATCTGCCTGTAATAAAGTTTTTAGAAGAAATTTTTTAAAACCGGAAACTATAGGCATTGTTCCTTCTTGCGGATATCGATTGGCCGACAAACAATCGGCAGAGGCCATCAAATGGTTAATTTATGAAGCCGAAAACCGTAACATTGTTATTCAGCATGCAGGCAATGGTAGGGAAAAACGGTTACCCGAATTCCCTGGTAAAAAAGTAGACGGTTTCTGTGAAGAAACAAAGGAGGTGTTTGAGTATTTAGGGTGTTTTTGGCATGGGTGTCCCCTATGCCAGCTCAACAGAGATCAGGTTATTGTTAACACTGAGGAGACACTTGCAGACAGATACGAAGATACATTACAGCGTATAGAGATGATCTGTAAAGCCGGCTATACTTTACACATCATGTGGGGGTGTCAGTTCCGTGAAATACTCGATAAATCACCCGAACTCGAATCTCGTCTTAAAAACAACCCTCTGGTTAATCAGCAACCCATAAATTTTAGAGATGCTCTGTATGGGGGACGAACAGAAGCATTCAAATTAGAGTACACAGTTAAAGAAGGAGAACAAATTTGTTATGTTGACATTATAAGTCTCTACCCTGATATATGTAAAAATTTTAAGTTTCCTCTGAAACACCCTACACATATTTATGTAGGAGAGGAATGTCCCTGTCCTAGTGAGATCTTGAAACTAGATGGTTTTATTAAATGTACCATCCTTGCCCCTAAGGATCTCTATCACCCTGTTGCACCTTTTAAGGGGACCCATCCGTCGCAAATTTCAAAATTACGTGTTTTTTGTTTTGTTTTGCTAATTCAAGCATCTATGTCTCCTGAACTCAATGATACCATTTGTTTGGCCATAGAGTGATAGCTTAACTCACAGTTATCTTTTAAAGACACGTATGCGTAAGCATAACTTCAATATCTGGTCTTTTTCAGCGCAAATGGCTGCAGCTAAAAGCATTACGTGCATTACGTGCCAGTGTGGGCCCCCCCCGCCCCTCAACATACTGCCATACTGCAATGAAGAAGTAGTGCTTTAGGCTGGAATTCATAGTCGGGCCGACTATGCACTACACCTAGGGGCGCCCATTGTTGCTATGGATTTGTTTTGTTTATGGGAAATAACATGGAAACAATTGTTACCTTGGAAACAATTGTTACCTTGGTAACAATAGGCGCCCCTAGGTGTAGGGGCCGACTTTGAATTCCAACCTTAGTCTACATTTATGCCCATTCCCCAAAGCTCTCAGGCTGTTTGACATTTAAAAAAAAAAAAAAATTTTTTTTTTTTTTTTTTTTTTTTTAATTTCGAAATATTAAAATATTTTAATATGTTCTATGATTTTCATATAAACTTTACTTTTATCTTGATGTGTTTAAAATTTTAACTGATTTGGTTGCACCAGTTAAGAAAGGGAGCGGCGATATGATGGTAGCCCCTAAAACAGATGAAAAATCTATGTCCCACTTCAAACTGGATTATCTCAGAACATTTTGTTTTTGTGCTACGGTACATTTATCTAGAGAATAACCAAACAGAATTTCATGATTTTTTTTTGAGCATGTAAATACAACTGTTTTACAGAAACGCAGCACAGGAAATTGTGATAAACGTCTTCAAAGTATTTTTTCTATTGTCGTTTGTATTAGGAAATGTCAATATTTTGATCAAAATTACTGCCAATTGTAAAAAAATTGCAACTTTTAAACCAAACTAAAATATAAATTTTTTTTCCGCTGCGATTTGTTAAAATAGATGTGTCTAAAAGAGTTGTAAATATCAGCCTCCTTAGGCTAGCCATATCTTCAGAAAAGGTACCGAAAGTTGGCTAATTTAACATTGCTAGTATAGGGACGGATGGGTCCCCTTAAAGGCAATTCAAAACTTCTGTTTGCTTTCTGTTTTTTTTTCACGACAGGAGCGAGCCATTACGGGGACCTGGGTCATTGACGAGATTCGAGAAGCTATTCATATGGGATACGAATTTATCAAAATTCACGAGTTTATACAGTATGACGTTACACAGTTTGATGGGGTTGAGGGTGGCTTTTTCGTACAGTACATAAACATGTTTTTAAAACTGAAACAAGAGGCATCGGGTTGGCCTGCTTGGGTTAAAACCGAACAAGACAGAGAAAAATACCTGAGCGATTATAAGGCAAACGAAGGTATCGAATTATCACCTGAAAACATTTCTAAGAACCCCTGCCTGCGTTCTATAAGTAAGTTAGCCCTTAATAGCCTTTGGGGTAGATTTAGCTTAAGGGATAATCTCAGCCAGACAAAGATAATTAAAGAACCCCGCGAGTTGTTTCGGTTTCTCACAACACCAGGAATTGAAGTACAAGACTTGTTATTCCCAAACGACGATATGGTCTGGATAACGTATAAATACTGTGAAGAAGAGATTAAAGTTAACAACACTGTGAATGTGGCTATTGCAGCCTACGTCACAACGGGGGCGCGACTTAAACTTTACAGTTATCTAAAACAAATCGGACGCTCGGTGCTCTACTGTGACACTGACAGCGTCATCTATGTGAAACGCCCGACCGATACATTCGATATTCCTGTAGGAGACTATCTAGGCGACATGACAAACGAGCTGGAAGAGTACGGACCAAACGCCTATATTGATAAGTTTTTAGGTTCAGGTCCTAAAGCGTACGCCTTCTCGGTGACTAATACCGCTACGGGAGAGGATGTTACTGTATGTAAAGTTCGTGGAATTACTCTCAACTTTCAAAACTGTAAAACAATCAATTTCGAGTCCATTAGAAAATCGATACTGTCCGAGATTCCTACCCCTATTCAGGTGACAAATCCTAGACAGATTAAAAGGAATCAGAATGGTTTGATAGTCTCTGCCCCCGAGACAAAAACATTCAATGTGATTTTTAGTAAAAGATGGCGACTTGAAAACAATGACTCATTACCTTATGGTTATGATTCCTCTTAATAAACTCGTCTGACTACTCATATTTCTGCAACAGTCCGCATTTTCTAAAAAAAAAAACGTTACCTCTTTTTTCTTAGCTCATCATGACATCATTCACAACCATAGCCTTACTTCCCCGACACGAGCCGCTTGACGTGACATCTGCCAGGTCGATGCATATAGACCGGGAGAGGAGGATCGGTGTGAAGATAGGAGGTGTAGAGTACCTCCTACCGTTACAATATAACGACTTTCCAGAAACCACGCTGGTCTATATGCGCCTACCCTTCGTTACAACATATATTATAATAAACTCACCTACTTCTGTAGACTTAATTATTTTACAGTAGTTTTAATTATTAAATAATATCATTTACACATTGACTTATTATTTCAACGGTTCGATTCCTCTTATATATAATAGTCAAACCTAATAAACCCACCAGACTTACCATGTCTATCGAACAGTCCATATCGGCTTTCATTTCCAAAAAACCTCTACTATGGTTATCTGTTGAGGAATTAAGTTTTCTTCCAAAATGTTTTCTAATAAAGTACGCAGAAGATGATATAAGACATGTCTGGGAGAGATTGCCCGCTCATTTGAAAGAAGACAAGGAAATGGCGACTTTTAACGCATGTCCGGGCCATGGAGATACGTGGAGTCGTACACAGTTCGATGGCATGTCTCCCCGCAGAAACCAGTGTCGATTATGTATAAAACAAGCCGCAACAAAGTAAATCAGGTCAGTCTTGGTAATGACTTCGGCTGTGTTTGTTCATCCTTTCACTCTCACCCTCAGCGGTCCTTCGTACTGTGGTAAAACTACGTTTGCGATACAGCTCATAAAAAATCTAGACTCGCTCTGTAGTGAGGGAGCATTTAAAAAAATTGAGTGGTGTCTAGGCGAATCTAGTGCCGCACCAACCGAGTTGCAACATCTAGTTACATTTCATAAAGGTATTCCAGAATTCAAAAACGATAAACGAGAGCCAAAGTTGATTATTCTAGATGATTTAATGAACCAGGTGTACGGAAGGGAGGTTTCAGATTTGTTTTCTAAATTTTCACATCATAGAAACATCTCTGTGATTCTCATTACACAAAACCTGTTTCATCAGGGCCCGTGTTCCCGTGATATTTCATTAAATACAAAGTATTTGGTAGTTTTCAAAAACCCGCGCGATAAAAGTCAAATTACCTACTTGGCGCGTCAAATCTACCCTGAAAATTGGCAAAGTCTTCATAAAGCGTATCTAGATTCAACTAAACGTCCACACGGATACTTGTTAATAGATCTGTGTCAAGCTACAAACGATTTATTACGTTTCAGAACAAACATATTCGACAATCCCAGTATAGTTTATGCAAACGTTAGACCCGAGGATGAAAAGGTTAAAGTCACATAAACATTTTTTACATATTTTGAAAGAAGCTAATCCTAAAGTAAGGAAATCCATACTTCAGTCGGCAGACGACGATTTAATCAAGGCTCTACTCGAGTGTGTTATAAATACTCTGAACGGAAATCATAAAATATCAGATAAAGTGAAACGTCAACTTTGCAAGTACAAAGGTTGTTTTCGCCAATTGGCACATCCTCAAATCTCGCTTAAAAAGAAACGTAAAATTCTAGTTCAAAAGGGTGGATTTCTTATTCCTCTACTAGGCAGTATTTTATCCGGTGTTATTGGTAGCTTGCTAAATAAATGACGGAGTTGAGAAAAATGTATCTCATATCGCCCGAGTTATTTGATAGATTTCAAAATAAAACGTCACCGACCGAGGAACATTTAGCTAATAAAATGCGCACTGCTTTGTCTAGGAAAAAATATAATTCTGATACACTAGCGCAGTTTAGACGCTATCAAACCCCTTATTTAAAGGCTTTACAAAAGAAAAGAGAGCCAATTCCTATTCATTTCTTAGAGCCTAAACAACAACAACAACTTCAACAACGCCCTTTTTTCAAAACAACGAGGCGCAGAAAAGTAAAACGTTTCGATAAAGGTGAACCTGTACCTGATCAGGAGTCTATTGATCAATTTACTAGACGTGAATTAGGGGAGATTGCAGGTTCATACATGTCACCCTATGTTAATAAACGTCACACTATAGATAACGTTTTTGGAATACGTAAAGACGCGGATAGTTTTAAAATTGGCGACGAACCAGTGACTGTTTCGAATAATAATATTATCATAGGCGGTAAAACTTACGAAGGCACTAAAGGTTTGTGGGAGTTGCTAACTAAAAAACGCGTAGATTACAGTAAATTGGAACAATCAGATTTGGATAGTTATAAGCAAATACTAGAACAGAGTAAAGCGCACTTGGACAAGTGGGGTGTAAAGTCAAATCGAGTAAGGGGGAAAAGTATAAGAAAGTTGTAGCCAAGTTATTTCCTGCAAAAAGTAGATGGACACCAGTCGCCTAGAAGATTATTTTTATAGCCTTAGACTTCCATCTGGCTATGCGTCAGTAGACAAGCTGAAACATGCAAGTAGCTTAACAAGACCAGATGTTGTTAAATGGTTGGAAGGGCAAGAGACATACACTCTGCACAGACCAGCTAGAAAACATTTTCCTCGATATCCTTACACAGTAAACAATATTGACGATCTATGGGAAATGGACTTGGTCGATATTGTCTCTCTTGCTAAATACAATGAGGGTTATAAATATCTTTTGAATATCATCGATGTCTTTTCAAAATATGCATGGAGCGAACCATTAAAAGATAAAACGGGGTAGAGTATTGTTACAGCTCTTGAGCGTGTATTGAAACAAAGTAATCGCGTACCTATAACTCTACAATCAGATAAGGGTAAAGAGTTTATCAATCAGCATGTACTGGCCTTTCTAAAAAAGAGAAGTATTCAGTTTCAAACAACTCAGGACCCTACGGTGAAGGCTGCAGTGGTCGAACGTTATAATAGAACTCAGAAATCGCGAATGTACAAATATTTCACTCGTGAAAACACGTTTCGCTTTTTAGACGTTCTAGGGGATTTACTAAAAGGTTATAATGATTCTGTTCACTCTACCACAGGCATGGCACCGTCTCAGGTTACACCCCGTGATATCAAAACCATATGGCATAGAATGAATAAAAAACGCATTAAACATGGTGTTGTTAAATTTCATGTAGGTGATTTTGTACGTATAGCTAAGCAAAAACGTACGTTTGCTAAAGGCTACGAGGAAAACTTTACTACAGAAATATTTAAAATTGTAAATGTTATTCCTAGATTGCCTCAACCCGTGTACGAGCTCGTTGATTTAAATAGTGAACCCATCAAAGGAAAATTTTACAACTACGAACTTGTACGTGTACAACCAGGCGAATTCAAAATCGAAAAAATTTTAAAATCGAGACGTAGACGTGGTGTCGTTGAACATTATGTTAAATGGAAGGGGTATAGTGATGATTTCAATTCGTGGGTTAAGGCTTCTAATGTCAAAACAATCTAATTTTTTCTTTTTTGACAGATCATGGACGCATTCAAGGCCAGGTTCAACGAGGGGGGAGCCCAGTCGTCTTACCGAAAAATTCCGGAGATGATAATAAACAAGCCTTATCGGATCGTAAAAGCTGAGAGGGCCGAGACAAAATACGGGAAGACGATTAAATTTGATCTTAAAGACGGAGAAGAATCTTTTTTCGTCTACCTTCCTAACAGATATTTTGATATGTTCACGGACGACTGGATTCTTTCAATCATGAATAGTTTAAAGGGGGAAATATCCCTCGTATACGAGGGATTATACCCCGACAATAGATCTTTTATTCTTAGACTAGTTTAGCACAGTAATGCTTAAAATAAAAGGTTATTATAAACCTGTGTTGATTTTTTGAATCCTACTATAAAACTCCTTCACATTTAGAAAGTTTAGTCAGTATACGCTGCTCTGTTCAGATGGAGGGGAATAATTTTTATGTTACTCTACCTTCGGACAGTTCAAAGAGTTTTTTCGAAAACAATACTCTGGCTAGTTTCTCTACAAAACTAGCAAAGCCTCTTTCTTTAAATAGCAATTGGACAGTAGGTTTGGCTGCACTCTCCTACCCCTTCGGATTTGATACACTTGAAACAGAGGTGAAAACTGACGAGAACGATCAATTGACAGCCAATGTCGTTGTGACTAGAGTAGGGCGTGTCGTCTTTCCTGCTCGCGATTACTCTTCTTTTGAAGACTTGTATGCGACAATTCGTAATACGGTTTCAGACGCGGGTAAACAAGAGATTTTACTAAATGAGTTCAATTATTATATTATGCGTGATCATATAGATATTGAGAAACTAAAAAAGAATAAAGCTGTGTGGGTTCCAGATAGTTCGCCTATAGCTTCAGACATACGCAATACAATAGCTATTGTTAGGAAGGGTAAAAACGGCATCGATGTTAAAGTGAAATTCCCTTGCAAGATTTTCTATGGGCTAGATGATTTAATTACTACTATACGTAACAGAATACCGACTGTTGAAGCTCTAGCAGCTGCAAACGAGCAAATACGTAAATTAGTTGTCGCGGATATCCACTCTGCGAACTTGCAACCTAGTCGGCGGCTATTACCGAGCGGTCTAGGGGAGACTGAACCTGTGTATATTTATACGGATATTATCAGCCCTCAACTGGTGGGAGATAGTTTGGTCCGTAACTTGCGTGTTATTCAATTTCCATCTGCATTAGGGGAACATCAATTTTTACCGATTTACTATTTTCCTGTTGAAAAGAGCTATATAGAGTCGATCACTATTAAACTGATGACGAAATTTGGAAATCTCGTGAAATTTGAAGCATCGCCTATACCTACTATAGCTATACTTCACTTTGTAAAGTCATAAATACACACGTTTTTTCGATTTTGAATTACTTTGTTTAAGACCCTGCAACAGTATGGACGATATAGGTCCAGTCTATCATGCTAGTTATCGCGTTCAAAAGGGAGCGGGAATAGGAAGCTTTCTAGGAGGGATGTTTCGTTTAATACGCCCCCTGTTTGTCAGAGGAGCCAAGGCGGTCGGGAGAGAGGCTTTGAGGACAGGTGCTCATATTTTAAATGACATCAGCATTAAACCGCCCGAACAAGACCTAGAGAGTATAGTTCATAAACGGGTCGCTGAGGCTGTCGACCGGAACATGGTCGGAAAGGGTTTAAAAAGGAGGTTAAAACGAAAACGTGGTCAGTCTGTAAGTAGAGCTCGAGGTGGTAGAGCTCGAAGTGTCAAACGTCTTGCCAGAGAGAAACGCGATATATTTGATTAGAGAGATGCTGTGTAGTAAAACTGAGCTCGACCTGTTCACTGAACGTGCTATTCAAACGGAAATCAGAGGCAATCGTGTCGTGGGTTACAAATCGGTTAGCTCGCTAGATAATGAGACCCAGCTGGAGTTTAATTGTCCGGGGGATACAGAGTATTATCGTGATCTAGCATCTGTCTATTTGTGGCTGAAAATCAAGACTACCAAATTAACAGGGGAAGACTTTACATCCGAAGATACCAGTCAACCCGGGTGTGTCAACTATTTACTGAATAGTCTCTTTTCTGAGGTGAACGTGTCTCTCAATGAAACCACCGTCACCAAAAACACTGATAACTATCAGTATAGAATCATCTTGGAAAGTCTACTGAGCTATACAGAGGATGCAGTGAAAACACATATGACTAATAGTCTATTCTACCTGGACACAGAGGATACGGATGGAGGCCTTAGTGCTAGTGCTCAAAACAAGGGTTATAGTACCCGCTCGGATATGTTAAAAGACAGTAAACCTGTCGAGCTAATGGGGCGTCTTCATGTAGACTTGTTTAATGTTTCTCAGTTAATGTTGAACAATGTTTCGATTCGTATTAAATTGAATAGGGCCAGCCCTTCGTTTTACATGTTTTCGAAAACTAAAGAGGTGACTGGAAAAATTAGAATCTTGGATGCTACGCTATTCATTAAACAAGTAGAAATCAGTTCGCAAAAAGCTCTAGCGATTGAAAAACATTTACTTAAACATACTGCAAACTACCATATCAATAGGGTAGAAGTAAAAAATTTAACTATTCCTAAAGGTTCAAACTCTGTGAACCTAGACAATGTCATACAAGGACCTATTCCCAAGTACATCATTTTCGGTCTCGTAAAAAATGAAAGTTTTGTAGGTAGTTATACCACTAATCCATACCAGTTTATTCATTCCGATTTGGCAAACATTGCCGTCTTTGTGAATGGTGTTACTGTTAATGATCCCGTCAAATGTAATTTTAAACACGAGGAACTGATTGCCACCGCTTATCAAACTCTGTTCTCAGGGACTGGTATCCATCATCAAAATCAAACACATCTGATTACGAAGCACATGTTTTACCATGGTTATACCCTCTTTGTCTTTGATTTAACACCTGATTCATCGGGGGTTGAAACACACTCGAGTCTACCTTTAGCCGGTACAGTACGTATCGAGCTTCGATTCGCAAGTCAGCTGGCCGACTCACTATCCTGTATTGTCTACGCCGTTTATGACGGAACGATTGCTATTGATAATCACAGAGCTGTTTCTCTACTTTACTAAACACTATGAACACTCTTGAAATTAAAAAAGTTCTAAACTTTAGAAACTTTAAAGGTGTCTATGCTAGCGATAAAATTCCCTCTTATTTTTCCCTACCTGCGACCTTTGTCATTAACCTAGACGTTCAATCACTACCTGGTTCTCATTGGATTGCGATTGCCATCTCCGAGAACGGCTACGGAGAATACTTTGACTCGTACGGGCTACCGCCCCTTCATCACGATCTCGTCACGTTTCTGCAACATCACTCGACACATTGGACCTTCAACAAGAAACGACTTCAAGGAATCGCATCCAGCGTATGCGGCCAGTACTGTTGTCTCTACGTGAAATACCGATCAACACATCACTCTATGAAGACGTTCACAGACATGTTCAGTCCTGTCGACTGCTGCCTCAACGATCGCAGAGTTATCAAGATGTTCCGTCATTCATTTGGAGAGTGTACACCTTGTAAAGATGAAGAAAAAAATCAAACCTGTGTGCCGGAGATGGATATATTTGTAAGACATTGAGAAGCAGGCGTCAGTTGCAAGCAGACTGTCGACCATGGCACTTGTGGTTGACTTTGAATACGTTATCGACCTTGAAGGAAAATGGATAGTCAAAGAACTCGCTATTGTCAGTCAAGACTGCAAGAGAGTAGGATGGTTCCTATTTAAATCCGAAGAGAATGATGAACGGATGGTGACGACTGTCTTCAAACATGGCATTAATTGGCAAGATGGATACATCCCTTACGAAGAACTAACCGATATTTTGGAAGAAGCCACCGCCACGACGGGACCCCTCTACGCCTTCAACGAGGAGAAATGTCTGTTTCTCGCAGAAATAACAGGGAGAACATTTATAAATATGAGGAGGGAATGTTCAGCCCCGTATCCCGAAGATATTGCATTTACCGACACGATGAGTTGTACGTTCGCATGTCACCGCCTGCCAAACAAATCATGCGCTCTGCGAAACGCACTCAAGTTGGCAATATGGTTGAATTACGACTATCTCAAGAAACAACACGTGATTTGTCCGCACCCGACGGAAAGACATGGCGTTAATTTTCCCCTCGGAAAGTATTGAAAACCGTCGAATACATATGCAGAGCATCAGTCTGCGATGGAGCTCTCAACAGTCAACACCGACGCTGTGAATACCTCGTCTACAATGGAGGTCTCACCTGGAGGTGAACATGAAGTCTCACCGATCAACACCCGTCGCATTCGAAGAGCGAAACCTTCGAGATTCGTTAGCATTCTACACCGAGTATTCTTCTTGAACCCTGGACATTCGGCATACGTGTCAGTTGGAATATACCCCGAAAAAGATTTTGACTCGTTGGTAGAGATAGGGCGGGTCAATGGCCCGTACGTTCTGTTGAATCCTGCAATGTGGGGGGCTCTAGTAAACGAGCTGCACGAAAAGACGAATAACAAGTATGACACGATCTCGATAAAAAGGGTCGTTAGTCTTGGCAAACCGTACGTCGTCATTAAAACGGACTTTTGGGCTGTGCGACTTTCAGAAGAAGAAGTGAACAATCTTATAAAATATTTTGTCTGTGTGACAAGGCAATCGTTAAAATATGAACTGTTTAGAAGTGATGTCCAGAAATATTATTCTCTTATTAAATCTAGTACTGAGTACGTAACACCTGAAGTGATTTCAGCGTGCATTGACTATGAGATTCTTTTTGACGAAGTAAAAGCAATAGAATAAGTGTTGTCTGGATAAATAGTAAATATATTTGAATGATGTTGCTTATCAAGTATAATTCTTTTCTATAGTGCTTAGTTGATTTTATTATTTGGCAAGCTATTATTAAAATTTCATACTTAAAAGATCTTTGTCAAGTATCATTGAATAACGTTAATTCTTATCTATAATGCTTAATTAATTAAATTTCGTACTTGAAAGATGTTTGTCAAGTAACATGTATGTAACATGATGAATAAAAAATAACTTATACTGTATAGCGTATTTTTTCTTTAAAAACGTCGAACGATTCTCTCCGTCTCTCAGTTTCTAAACGAACGTCGAAGATGAAGTATCTACTTCTAATTTTTTCGATGACTCAGGTCGTCTTTGGCTGTAAGTAAATGGATACTATTTGAAATAAAACACTAACCCGTGTAAGGTTATCACTTTTCTATTTTGTTTTTAGTAAACCAAACCGAGACTGGAGACGGAGAGAAAAGAACGGCTGATGAATTTAAACTCCTTGCTCGTATCAACCTGAATATCATTCCTAGATCCCGTAGAGATGCAAAACAAGACAATAGCTTTCACCCCAGAGGTAGTCTTAATCCTTTACCTAATATTGCTCAGGTAAATACGGACAATGGAGAATCTCTAGAGTTGAGTACTCTTGTTGGAGGAGTTGTACAGATAAACATACGTGGGCCGCAAAAAATGAAGCGTTCCTCCCCTCCTCGTTGTCCCAAGAAAATAGTAAACAATTCAACTGCTAATATCGACGACGGATTGGAACCTCCTTGTCCCAGGAAGACACCGAAGAAGAAGAAGAAATCAAATACTGCTCAAACAAACACTATTGTAATATGATAACTTAATACAAGTTATGTAAATAACGACGATAGTCTGGAATCTCCTTGTCCTAGGAAGATCACGAAGAAAAATTCAAATGCTGTTCAAACAAACACTATTGTAATAGGATAACTAAATAAAAGTTATTCATTTGAATATGATTTTATTTTTTAAACTATACCTTAATCCCGACCATCCTATGCTGTATCCCAGACACATTTTATAAAATTCACGACCATGCGATATAAGAAAACACGAATCTTCCTCAACGAGCTGTAACGTACTGACAAATACTGTCTAAACGCACGACCACATGGCGAGGGGAGAGCATAACAAAAAGTCTCGTCATACCGTCTGGAGGTCTCAAGTGTTCGCGGGATAGGAACTCTCTCTCTCTCTCTCTCTCTCGTCGGGGATCGAGACGCAGAACACCGAGCATACGAAACACTTGTTTACAAACAACGCATACCGGAAACGTTAATTAAGCTTAAACATGACAAACCTCACAGAGCTCGCGCTCGGAGACATTTTGCATTTTTATTTATTTATAAGAAAACCATTATAGATATCTCTTTCAAAATGCCACCAATCGAAGCGCAATTATCGTATTTATTTATATTATCATCAAGGTTATTTTTAATTTTATTTTATTTTAGCCAAATATGGACGATGTCCCAGACCTCCCCCCCTACTACTGAGGGGTTTCTTCAAGAAGATTTGCTACCTCTGGACATTGTTCACAAGCTAATGGCTCTTCAAGCCGAGGGTACTGAGGTATACCATCACAGGCTGCGTGAGCTGTTGTCTCCCAAAGCTGCAGCAATTCCACTCCGTTTGCAAACACAGCCTACTACTATTGCCCACGCATCTCGTGAGCTGCCTGCCGCTTCTGGTACATCCTCAAGTCATGCCACAGGGCGTCCTACGAGTATCTCGGGAAGTACTTCTGTCACACCACCTCCCATCCCGCCAAGACGACATTCGGTCGCGCCTAGTTCACACTCACTGCCCGTAGTTACATATTCGAATTTGCAGGCATCGATAACCATACCAGTCTCCGAGATGCTAGGTCAGGCCAGTTCACAAGTCGTGCAAGAGCCCTTGTATTCTACTCCTGTACAACGCACTGCGCACGATTCCCCACTTCACCCCGACACATCCATAAATCCATTTGTTTCGCCATACTACCAACAGCAGCCGCAAAACCCTTCGCCCCATGTTCAGGGCCCGCTTCCTACATTCTTTGGCTGTGGGGACCCGAAAAGCGCAGAGGAATTCTTGTTGGACATGGAGCAATACGCTCGGGGACAGGGCGTACCACTCTCGTACATTGTTAGCCATGTTCTTCCAGCAGCGCTTGTTGGTGACGCTTTCCGCTGGTGGAATTTCGTGGGAGGATGCAACAGTTGGGAGGACTTCAAAGTTGCCCTTCACAATGAGTATGATAGGCCAGACTATCTGGCACGACTTAAGGCTGAACTAGAAATGCGAACCCAACATCCAGATGAACCCCTTTCTGCTTATGTGCGCACTATCTCCAGCTACTACGATCGTATTGGGTCCACGGTATCCGATGCAGAGAAAGTGGCGCGGGTAATGCGCCAGATGCACCCACAGTATTATCCCTTTCTTCAAGGACGCTCTTTTGCAAACCTGCGTGACCTCGCTGTGGTTGCACCTACAATCCAGGCTATTTTGTGGCGGCACAACAACTACCGACCTCCGCCTCCGCCCACAAATGCTGTGGCAGCTGATTTGGCATTTTCATCTCCTACTTCGTCAGGCCAACAGAGTTCGTCTTCATCACGAGGATCTACTGACAGAAACGCTTGTTGGGTATGTGGTTCGTTTGATCATTTTAAACGAAACTGCCCTCGACGCCAGGGAAACGGGAAACTGTAGTTCGGGACATAGGGCCAGTTCAGGAGAACTACAGTACAAACAACGTGTTTATGGCTCTCGATACACCCAAACTGAAACAGGAATGTGACCCAATTATTACATTGTTTATAGGTCACCACACTATTCAGGCATTACTGGACACGGGCTCAAGTTGTTCTTTGATTGGACCGTCGGCGCTATCAGCGGCACAAGGAATAGGTGCCAAGGTTGAACAATGCTCGATCTCTATCAGCATGGCATCTGGTAATGTCCGTAGTGAACTCGCTGTGTTTGTGCCTATTGTTATCGCCGATCGCTGGCACATATTGAAGTGTCTGTACTTACCCCACCTCTGTCGGGAGCTAATTCTTGGCCGGGACTTTCTTACTCAGTTTGATGTTACAGTGTCTATCAGAAGTGGTGGTTGGGCAATTGGTAACAGCACCCACTTTCATTCCTTTAATGAATCCTGTCTTACAAGCACTTCTCTTCCTGCACGCGCGTCTGTACCACAACCTTGTCCCAATCTACTGGACTCATCTGCCATGGTTGATTGCCCGAAACGCATACAGCCAGCACTACATAACCTTCTTCATAAATACTCTTGCCTCTTTTCGGATACACCCGGTTTCACAGATCTAATCCAGCATCAAATCATCACAGACTCTCATCCACCAGTTCAATGTCGCCTTCGACCAGTCAATCATATGAAAAGAAACGTCATGGACGGCCTAGTCGACAAACTACTTGAACAGAAAATCATTCAACCATCATCAAGCTCTTGGACCAGTGCTCCGGTTATCGTGCCCAAGAAAACAGGAGGTTATAGATTGGCGGTTGACTACCGTCATCTTAATAAATGCAGCCAGGTTCCCAAATGGCCAATGCCACGTACAGACTGGATTTTGGCCCAGCTTGGTCCTGCACGCTACTTCTCGACAATCGACCTTTCTCAAGGTTTTTTCCAAATTGCGGTTGCACCTAAAGATCGCCACAAGACAGCCTTCTTATGTCACAGGGGCACTTTTGAGTTCCTGCGAATGCCATTTGGTTTAGCCGGGGCTCCGGCTTCGTTTCAGAAACTGATGGACAAGGTTCTTGCTGGTATATCTCATCGGTTCTGTCTGGCATTCTTAGACGACATTATTATTTATTCCAACTCATTGGAGGAACATCTGCAACATTTAGAGGAGGTGTTTGCTCGACTTGCCAAAGCAGGACTGACTGTAAACACAAGTAAACTCCAGCTCTTTCAAACCTCTATTAACTTCTTGGGGCACATTATCAAACAAGGATTGTACAGCCCAAATCCTTCAAAAGTTGCTGCAGTCAACGATTTTCCTTCTCCCCGCAAAGTGAAAGACCTGCAAAGTTTCCTTGGTTTAGTTGGTTACTATAGAACCTTCATACAAAACTTTTCTACGATTGCTAAGCCTCTTACATGTCTGCTAAGGAAAGATACTCCTTGGACATGGGACTTACCCCAGAAAAATGCGTTCATAGCTTTAAAAAATGCCCTCTCTTATGTCACAGATCTGGCTTTGCCGGACTTAAATCAACCTTTTGTGATCGAGACAGACGCGAGTGGCTTAGGTTTGGGTGCGGTTTTGCTCCAAGCCTCGGACCCCAACGTAACCAATAGTCCTCTCCGGCCAGTTGCCTTCATAAGTCGGACACTCAGTAAACATGAAGAGAATTACACGGTACAGGAGTGGGAATGTCTCGCTGTGGTGTGGGCGGTGGATAAATTCCGTCCATACATTGAAATGACAAGCTTTGATATTATTTGTGACCACGCTTCTCTGAGTTGGATGTTTTCTACAGAATTGGCCTCCAACAGAGTCAAAAGATGGGTGTTGCGTTTGCAGGGGTACGATTGTACGATCAAGTACCGCAGAGGAATAGCAAACGTTCCCGCTGATGCTCTCAGTAGGCACCCCATTGCCATACACCCGCCGTCTCACCTGGATTCAACAACGTTTGTGAATCAACTATTGCCGCTCTTCGTTGAAGCTCCTGATGCCGAAGTTACTTTTGAAGATCCTCCACAAGAAGTATGCGTTACAAACCTAGCGACCATCTCAATTGACACCCTCACAGACATGCCTAAACTAGCAGCGGAACAGCTACAGGACGAACAGTTACGGGAGATACATCGGGTGGTTACGAGGAACCAGAGCTCTACTACGGTAACGTGTTCGAGGCAGACAAAGGATCTTGCTAGCGAAACCGAGATAGATGCAGATGGTCTTATGTGGCGAGTAAGCCAGCTGTCGCCTCCCCGCGTTTGGTTGCCACAACACCTGCGTCAAATTGTCTTGGCTGCAACTCACTCACATCCTTTAAGCGGTCACCTCGGATTTTTCAAGACATTACATCGCACCCAAGAACGCTACACGTGGCTAGGGATGAGACATGATATTCTAACGTATGTCCGCTCCTGTCAAACTTGTCAGCGAATAAAACCAAGGTCACAAAAACAGTTCGGATACATGGAGGTTTCGCCTGCGGTCAGACCGTTTGCAGAGCTAAGCATCGATCTAGTAGGGCCCCTACCACGTTCGCGAAACAATTTCCTTTACATCTTGGTCGTCATCGACAAGTTCACGAGGTACCCGGAAATTTTTCCTTTACGTTCCCCGACTACTAAGCAAATAACATCCAAACTAGAAGAACTGTTCTGTCGTCATGGATTCCCTGATGCCATTTCGAGCGATAACGGCAAACAATTTGTCAGTTCCATCTGGAAAAGCACGATGGCATTGTTTGGCATTTCTGATCGCCATACTGTTCCTTACAGGC
Source organism: Isoperla grammatica (assembly GCA_945910005.1). NCBI lineage: Eukaryota > Metazoa > Arthropoda > Insecta > Plecoptera > Perlodidae > Isoperla > Isoperla grammatica. The sequence goes on along the minus strand of OX246739.1, from coordinate 58,424,714 downwards.
CTTGTGGGCAACAGGTGGAGAGGCATAATGGTACCCTAAAAACAAGCATTCGAGCCTACTGCGATAACCACCGAGATTGGGATCGTCATCTTCATGCTTTAGCGTTTGCATTAAGAACCGCAGTAAGTGAGGTAACTGGGTACTCTCCTGCTACGCTAACCTACGGCAGAGACCTGCACGCACCCTGGGATCGCAGGGACCCTCTCGACGAGGATTCATCAGCCGTCCAAGTTCATGAATATGCCGTGGACCTCAAACATCGATTAACAGACGCATGGCACTGGGCGAGGACTCGTGCAAGCGCGGCTCAAGCTAAGTCTAAACAAAACTATGATGTCCGTCGTCAACCAAACCCCTTTGTTGTTGGTGATCTAGTTTTGCGAGACGCTCACGTTCTCAGTGATGCAGCGATGGCAGTGTCTGCTGGTTTAGCTCCACGCCACTCCGGACCTTATCAAATCACTCGACAGATTGCCACTAACTCTTTTGAGTTAGTCGATCCTAAGTCTGGCAAATGTATGGGAAGAGCGAATGCTGACCAGCTTAAGAAATGGGTATCGAGTCCTTCTTGGGCTACAAGAGTGGATGATCAGCAACGCCGAGTTTTACGCCCGAGGAAGTCCAAGTCTACGGTTCACGACTAAGGGGGGGAGAATGTCACGGTGTGCCTGCTTACACTATATTAGTTATTAGTAGTTTAGATTAGTATTGTAATTATAGGAATGGAAATAGTAAGAAGGCGGTGTAATTGGAATTGTATAAAGCATCAAGAAGACCGTGGAGTATTCAGATTAAGTTATAGGATTGGAAATAGTGAGAAGGCGGTGAAAAGACAGAATGGTGATTGTTGTAAAAGGGAAATGGAGGAGTGTTTTGTATCTCTAAAAAGAGGAAATAAAAGTAATATTACGCAGTATTTATAGAACAGTTATTTGTATATTAGACAACGCTACAACTGTACTGTACTGTACTATCTAGAAGGCTGTGACTGCATTCGATCTATGGGAGTCGATAGGTTGAACGGTAATCGAGAGTGGGAAATAAAATGTCTACCAGACTTGGTGAAGGGATCTTGGTGTTGAAGAGTTATCTTTAATCATCCACTTCACATCTCACCATCCTAAACTTATTATTAGCTAAAACGACTAATAAAACATGGTGGCAGCGGTCAAACAGTAAACGGTTAGTAAAATTCGCGTGTTAAAAACGGGAACAGTGTAAAACATAATACCCGGCGTCAAGCACATGGCACAAAGACAGAATCAGCCAACAGCAACGACGGCTGTTCCGCCCGTGATGGCAACGCAATATCAGGTGGCAATACCTCCACCTGAGAGGTTCAATTTTACAAGCGTTCAAGAGTGGCCGACATGGAAAAAACGTTTCCAGAGGTTCCGAACGTCATCTGGCCTCTCAAGAAAACCAGACGAGGAGCAGATAGACATGCTTATCTATATAATGGGCCACGAGGCAGAAGACATTCTGTTGTCGTTTAACCTGTCTAGTGAGGAAGAAAAGTCCTACGAGACAGTGTTGGACCGCTTCGAGAAGCACTTCATTCCACAACGCAACACAATCTATGAAAGGGCTCGCTTCAACATGAGAGTTCAAGGGCCTAGCGAGGGGGCTGAAGAGTTTATTAGGTCACTCCACACACTGGCGAAAGATTGTGAGTATGGTTTGCTCCACGACGAAATGATCCGTGATCGCATAGTTATTGGAATGCGTGACCAGAAGTTGTGCGACAGACTCCAACTAGAACCAGGGCTGACCTTACAACGAGCCATAACAGCAGCCAGACAAGCAGAAGACGTAGCGAGACAACGTGCATCCCTGCGGGGTTCCGAAACTGCGGTAAGTGCTGTTTCAATGAAGCCTAGTCATACAAAAGGGAGAACTTTCAACAAAAGTACAACACCAACTTCCAGTTTTAAGAGGAATCTTGCATACGGCTGAGATTCCTAAGGGTTTCAACCAAATTGCACAAATCGTTGTTTTAGAGCGTTTCAGGCTCCAATAAGCACAATTTGTCCATTTCGTTACATTTCGATAACTTCTTTAGAAGTTACACCCTCCGTTGAAAAATAAGAATTATAGGTTGCATTCTTCAAGAGTATTATGAAAATGCATAAATTGAGTTTTTTGGTCGTTTTTGGTTAAAATATGCATAAAATATAGAAATTGGCTGATTTCAGTCCATCTACCACAAACTTCGATTTTTAAGAGGAATCTTGCATACAGCTGGGATTCTTGAGTGTTTCAACCAAAGTTGACAAATCATTGTTTTAGAGCGTTTAAGGCTCCAATAAGCACAATTTGTCCATTTCGTCACATTTCGATAACTACTTTAGAAGTTACACCAACCGTTGAAAAATAATAATGTTAGTGTGCATTCTGAAAGAGTATTATAAAAATGCATAAATTGAGTTTTTTGGTCGTTTTTGGTTAAAATATGCTTAAAATATAGAACTTGGCTGATTTTAGTCTATCTACCACAAACTTCCAGTTTTAAAAGGAATCTTGCATAAAGCTGGGTTTCTTAAGTGTTTCAACCAAAGTTGACAAATCATTGTTAAAGAGCGTTTCAGGCCCCAATAAGCACAATTTGTCAATTTCGTTACATTTCGATAACTTTTTTAGAAGTTACACCCTCCGTTGAAAAATAAGAATTATAGGTTGCATTCTTCAAGAGTATGATGAAAATGCATAAATCGAGTTTTTTGGTCGTTTTTGGTTAAAATATGCATAAAATATAGAAATTGGCTGATTTCAGTCTATCTACCACAAACTTCGAGTTTTAAGAGGAATCTTGCATACAGCTGGGATTCCTAAGGGTTTCAACCAAAGTTGACAAATCGTTGTTTTAGAGCGTTTCAGGCTCCAATAAGCACAATTTGTCCATTTCGTCACATTTCGATAACTTCCATAGAAGTTACACCCTCCGTTGAAAAATAAGAATTATAGTTTTTATTCTTCAAGAGTATTATGAAAATGCATAAATTGAGTTTTTTGGTCGTTTTTGGTTAAAATAAACATAAATTATAGAAATTGGCTGATTTCAGTCTATCTACCACAAACTTCGAGTTTTAAGAGGAATCTTGCTAACAGCTGGGATTCCTAAGTGTTTCAACCAAAGTTGACAAATCGTTGTTTTAGAGCGTTTCAGGCTCCAATAAGCACAATTTGTCCATTTCGTCACATTTCGATAACTTCTATAGAAGTTACACCCTCCGTTGAAAAATAAGAATTATAGTTTTTTTTCTTTAAGAGTATTATGAAAATGCATAAATTGAGTTTTTTGGTAGTTTTTGGTTAAAATATACATAAATTATAGAAATTGGCTGATTTCAGTCTATCTACCACAAACTTCCAGTTTTAAGAGGAATCTTGCATACGGCCGGGATTCCTAAGGGTTTCAACCAAAATTGACAAATCGTTGTTTCAGAGCGTTTCAGGCTCCAATAAGCACAATTTCTCCATTTCGTCACATTTCGAAACTTCTATAGAAGTTACACCCTCCGTTGAAAAAAAAGAATTATAGGCTGCATTCATCAAGAGTATAATGAAAATGCATAAATTGAGTTTTTTCGTCGATTTTGGTTAAAATATGCATAAAATATAGAAATTGGCTGATTTATGCTATCTACCACAAACTTCCAGTTTTAAGAGGAATCTTGCATACGGCTGGGATTCCTAAGGGTTTCAACCAAATTGCACAAATCGTTGTTTTAGAGCGTTTCAGGCTCCAATAAGCACAATTTGTCCATTTCGTCACATTTTTATTTTTTCTATAGAAGTTACACCCTCCGTCGAAAAATAAGACTTATAAGTTGCATTCTTCAAGAGTATAATGAAAATGCATAAATTGAGATTTTTCGTCGTTTTTGGTTAAAATATGCATAAAATATAGAAATTGGCTGATTTTAGTCTATCTACCACAAACTTCCAGTTTTAAGAGGAATCTTGCATACCGCTGGGATTCCTAAGGTTTTCAACCGAATTGCACAAATCGTTGTTTTAGAACGTTTCAGGCTCCAATGAGCACAATTTGTCCATTTCGTTACATTTCGATAACTTCTTTAGAAGTTACACCCTCCGTTGAAAAATAAGAATTATAGGTTGCATTCTTCAAGAGTATTATGAAAATGCATAAATTAAGTTTTTTGGTCGTTTTTGGTTAAAATATGCATAAAATATAGAAATTGGCTGATTTCAGTCTATCTACCACAAACTTCGAGTTTTAAGAGGAATCTTGCATACAGCTGGGATTCCTAAGGGTTTCAACCAAAGTTGACAAATCATTGTTTTAGAGCGTTTTAGGCTCCAATAAGCACAAATTGTCCATATCGTCACATTTCGATAACTTCTTTAGAAGTAACACCCTCCGTTGAAAAATAAGAATTATAGTTTTTATTTTTCAAGAGTATTATGAAAATGCATAAATTGAGGTTTTAAGTCGTTTTTGGTTATAATATGCATAAAATATAGAAATTGGCTGATTTTAGTCTATCTACCACAAACTTCCAGTTTTAAGAGGAATCTTGCATACAGCTGGGATTCCTAAGGGTTTCAACCAAAGTTGACAAATCGTTGTTCTCTTGAAGAATGCAGCCTATAATTCTTATTTTTTAACGGAGGGTGTAACTTCTATAGAAGTTATCGAAATGTGACGAAATAGACAAATTGTGCTTATTGGAGCCTAAAACGCTCTAAAACAACGATTTGTCAACTTTGGTTGAAACCCTTAGGAATCCCGGCCGTATGCAAGATTCCTCTTAAAACTGGAAGTTTGTGGTAGATAGACTCAAATCAGCCTATTTCTATATTCTATGCATATTTTAACCAAAAACGACCAAAAAACTCAATTGATGCATTTTCATAATACTCTTTCAGAATGCACACTAACATTATTATTTTTCAACGGTTGGTGTAACTTCTAAAGTAGTTATCGAAATGTGACGAAATGGACAAATTGTGCTTATTGGAGCCTTAAACGCTCTAAAACAATGATTTGTCAACTTTGGTTGAAACCCTTAGGAATCCCAGCCATATGCAAGATTCCTCTTAAAACTGGAAGTTTGTGGTAGATAGACTGAAATCAGCCAATTTCTATTTTTTATGCATATTTTAACCAAAAACGACGAAAAAACTCAATTTATGCATTTTCATTATATTCTTGAAGAATGCAACCTATAATTCTTATTTTTCAACGGAGGGTGTAATTTCTATAGAAGTTATCGAAATGTGACGAAATGGACAAATTGTGCTTATTGGAGCCTAAAACGCTCGTAAACAACGATTTGTGCAATTTGGTTGAAACCCTAAGGAATCCCAGCCGTATGCAAGATTCCTCTTAAAACTGGAAGTTTGTGGTAGATAGACTAAGATCAGCCAATTGCTATATTTTATGCATATTTTTACCAAAAACGACTTAAAACCTCATTTTATGCATTTTATAATACTCTTGAAGAATAAAAACTATAATTCTTATTTTTCAATGGAGGGTGTAACTTTCAAAGAAGTTATCGAAATGTGACGAAATGGACAAATTGTGCTTATTGGAGCCTCAAACGCTCTAAAACAACGATTTGTCAACTTTGGTTAAACCCTTAGGAATCCCAGCCGTATGCAAGATTCCTCTTAAAACTGGAAGTTTGTGGTAGATAGACTGAAATCAGCCAATTTCTATAATTTATGTATATTTTAACCAAAAACGACCAAAAAACTCAATTTATGCATTTTCATAATACTCTTGAAGAATAAAAACTATCATTCTTATTTTTTAACGGAGGGTGTAACTTCTATAGAAGTTATCAAAATGTGACGAAATGGACAAATTGTGCTTATTGGAGCCTGAAACGCTCTAAATCAACGATTTGTCAACTTTGGTTGAAACACTTAGGAATCCCAGCTGTATGCAAGATTCCTCTTAAAACTCGAAGTTTGTGGTAGATAGACTGAAATCAGCCAATTTAAATATTTTATGCATATTTTAACCAAAAACGACCAAAAAACTCAATTTATGCATTTTCATAATACTCTTGAAGAATGCATCCTATAATTCTTATTTTTCAACGGAGGGTGTAACTTCTATAGAAGTTATCGAAATGTGACGAAATGGACAAATTGTGCTTATTGGAGCCTGAAACGCTCTAAAACAACGATTTGTGCAATTTGGTAGAAACCCTTAGGAATCCCAGCCGTATGCAAGATTCCTCTTAAAACTGGAAGTTTGTGGTAGATAGACTAAAATCAGCCAATTTCTATATTTAATGCATATTTAAACCAAAAACGCCAAAAAACTCAATTTATGCATTTTCATAATACTCTTTCAGAATGCCCACTAACATTATTATTTTTCAACGGTTGGTGTAACTTCTAAAGTAGTTATCGAAAGGTGACGAAATGGACAAATTGTTCTTATTGGAGCCTGAAACGCTCTAAAACAACGATTTGTCAACTTTGGTTGAAACCCTTAGGAATCCCAGCCGTATGCAAGATTCCTCTTAAAACTGGAAGTTTGTGGTAGATAGACTGAAATCAGCCAATTTCTATTTTTTATGCATATTTTAACAAAAAACGACGAAAAAACTCAATTTATGCATTTTTATTATACTCTTGAAGAATGCAACCTATAATTCTTATTTTTCAACGGAGGGTGAAAGTCTATAGAAGTTATCGAAATGTGACGAAATGGACAAATTGTGCTTTTTGGAGCCTGAAACGCTCTAAAACAACGATTTGTGCAATTTGGTTGAAACCCTTAGGAATCCCAGCCGTATGCAAGATTCCTCTTAAAACTGGAAGTTTGTGGTAGATAGACTAAAATCAGCCAATTTCTATATTTTATGCATATTTTAACCAAAAACGACGAAAAAACTCAATTTATGCATTTTCATTATACTCTTGAAGAATGCAGCCTATAGTTCTTATTTTTCAACGGAGGGTGTAACTTCTATAGAAGTTATCGAAATGTGACAAAATGGACAAATTGTGCTTATTGGAGCCTGAAACAATCTAAAACAACGATTTGTCAACTTTGGTTGAAACCCTTAGGTATCCCGGCCGTATGCAAGATTCCTCTTAAAACTGGAAGTTTGTGGTAGATAGACTAAAATCAGCCAATTTCTATATTTTATGTTTATTTTAACCAAAAACGACCAAAAAACTCAATTTATGCATTTTCATAATACTCTTAAAGAATAAAAACTATAATTCTTATTTTTCAACGGAAAGTGTAACTTCTATAGAAGTTATCGAAATGTGACGAAATGGACAAATTGTGCTTATTGGAGCCTGAAACGCTCTAAAACAACGATTTGTCAACTTTGGTTGAAACACTTAGGAATCCCAGCTGTATGCAAGATTCCTCTTAAAACTCGAAGTTTGTGGTAGATAGACTGAAATCAGCCAATTTCTATATTTTATGCATATTTTAACCAAAAACGACCAAAAAACTCGATTTATGCATTTTCATAATACTCTTGAAGAATGCAACCTATAATTCTTATTTTTCAACGGAGGGTGTAACTTCTTAAGAAGTTATCGAAATGTAACGAAATTGACAAATTGTGCTTATTGGGGCCTGAAACGCTCTAAAACAACGATTTGTGCAATTTGGTTGAAACCCTTAGGAATCCCAGCCGTATGCAAGATTCCTCTTAAAACTAGAAGTTTGTGGTAGATAGACAAAAATCAGCCAATTTCTATATTTTATGCATATTATAACCAAAAACGACTTAAAACCTCAATTTATGCATTTTCATAATACTCTTGAATAATAAAAACTATAATTCTTATTTTTCAACGGAGGGTGTAACTTCTAAAGAAGTTATCGAAATGTAACGAAATGGACAAATTGTGCTTATTGGAACCCTGAAACGCTCTATAACAACGATTTGTGCAATTCGGTTGAAACCCTTAGGAATCCCAGCGGTATGCAAGATTCCTCTTAAAACTGGAAGTTTGTGGTAGATAGACTAAAATCAGCCAATTTCTATATTTTATGCATATTTTAACCAAAAACGCCAAAAAAAACTCAAAATATGCATTTTCATAATACTCTTTCAGAATGCACACTAACTTTATTATTTTTCAACGGTTGGTGTAACTTCTAAAGAAGTTATCGAAATGTGACGAAATGGACAAATTGTGCTTATTGGAGCCTGAAACGCTCAAAACAACGATTTGTCAACTTTGGTTAAACCCTTAGGAATCCCAGCCGTATGCAAGATTCCTCTTAAAACTAGAAGTTTGTGGTAGATAGACTAAAATCAGCCAATTTCTATAATTTATGTATATTTTAACCAAAAACGACCAAAAAACTCAATTTATGCATTTTCATAATACTCTTGAAGAATAAAAACTATAATTCTTATTTGTCAACGGAGGGTGTAACTTCTAAAGAAGTTATCGAAATGTGACGAAATGGACAAATTGTGCTTATTGGAGCCTGAAACGCTCTAAAACAACGATTTGTCAACTTTGGTTGAAACCCTTAGGAATCCCAGCCGTATGCAAGATTCCTCTTAAAACTCGAAGTTTGTGGTAGATAGACTAAAATCAGCCAATTTCTATAATTTATGTATATTTTAACCAAAAACGACCAAAAAACTCAATTTATGCATTTTCATAATACACTTAAAGAATAAAAACTATAATTCTTATTTTTCAACGGAGGGTGTAACTTCTATAGAAGTTATCGAAATGTGACGAAATGGACAAATTGTGCTTATTGGAGCCTGAAACGCTCTAAAACAACGATTTGTCAACTTTGGTTGAAACACTTAGGAATCCCAGCTGTATGCAAGATTCCTTTAAAAACTCGAAGTTTGTGGTAGATAGACTGAAATCAGCCAATTTCTATATTTTATGCATATTTTAACCAAAAACGACCACAAAACTCGATTTATGCATTTTCATAATACTCTTGAAGAATGCAACCTATAATTCTTATTTTTCAACGGAGGGTGTTACTTCTATAGAAGTTATCGAAATGTGACGAAATGGACAAATTGTGCTTATTGGAGCCTGAAACGCTCTAAAACAACGATTTGTGCAATTTGGTTGAAACCCTTAGGAATCCCAGCCGTATGCAAGATTCCTCTTAAAACTGGAAGTTTGTGGTAGATAGACTAAAATCAGCCAATTTCTATATTTTATGCATATTTTAACCAAAACCGACCAAAAACCTCAATTTATGCATTTTCATAATACTCTTGAAGAATAAAAACTATAATTCTTATTTTTCAACGGAGGGTGTAACTTCTATAGAAGTTATCGAAATGTGACAAAATGGACAAATTGTGCTTCTTAAACAACGATTTGTGCAATTTGGTTGAAACCCTTAGGAATCCCAGACGTATGCAAGATTCCTCTTAAAACTGGAAGTTTGTGGTAGATAGACTAAAATCAGCCAATTTCTATATTTTATGCATATTTAAACCAAAAACGCCAAAAAAACTCAATAAATGCATTTTCATAATACTCTTTCAGAATGCACACTAACATTATTATTTTTCAACGGTTGGTGTAACTTCTAAAGTAGTTATCGAAAGGTGACGAAATGGACAAATTGTGCTTACTGGAGCCTGAAACGCTCTAAAACAACGATTTGTCAACTTTTGTTGAAACCCTTAGGAATCCCAGCCGTATGCAAGATTCCTCTTAAAACTGGAAGTTTGTGGTAGATAGACTGAAATCAGCCAATTTCTATTTTTTATGCAAATTTTAACAAAAAACGACGAAAAAACTCAATTTATGCATTTTCATTATACTCTTGAAGAATGCAGCCTATAATTCTTATTTTTCAACGGAGGGTGTAACTTCTATAGAAAATATCGAAATGTGACAAAATGGACAAATTGTGCTTATTGGAGCCTGAAACGCTCTAAAACAACGATTTGTCAACTTTGGTTGAAACCCTTAGGAATCCCGGCCGTATGCAAGATTCCTCTTAAAACTGGAAGTTTGTGGTAGATAGACTAAAATCAGCCAATTTCTATATTTTATGCATATTTTAACCAAAAACGACTTAAAACCTTATTTTATGCATTTTCATAATACTCTTGAAGAATAAAAACTATAATTCTTATTTTTCAACGGAGGGTGTAACTTCTAAAGAAGTTATCGAAATGTGACGAAATGGACAAATTGTGCTTATTGGAGCCTGAAACGCTCTATTACAACGATTTGTCAACTTTGGGTGAAACCCTTAGGAATCCCAGCCGTATGCAAGATTCCTTTTAAAACTCGAAGTTTGTGGTAGATAGACTGAAATCAGCCAATTTCTATTATTTATGTATGTTTTAACAAAAACGACCAAAAAACTCAATTTATGCATTTTCATTATACTCTTAAAGAATAAAAACTATAATTCTTATTTTTCAACGGAGGGTGTAACTTCTATAGAAGTTATCGAAATGTGACGAAATGGACAAATTGTGCTTATTGGAGCCTGAAACGCTCTTAAACAACGATTTGTCAACTTTGGTTGAAACACTTAGGAATCCCAACAGTATGCAAGATTCCTCTTAAAACTCGAAGTTTGTGGTAGATAGACTGAAATCAGCTAATTTCTATATTTTATGCAAATTTTAACCAAAAACGACCAAAAAACTCGATTTATGCATTTTCATAATACTCTTGAAGAATGCAACCTATAATTCTTATTTTTCAACGGAGGGTGTAACATCTAAAGAAGTTATCGAAATGTAACGAAATTGACAAATTGTGCTTATTGGGGCCTGAAACGCTCTAAAACAACGATTTGTGCAATTTGGTTGAAACCCTTAGGAATCCCAGCCGTATGCAAGATTCCTCTTAAAACTGGAAGTTTGTGGTAGATAGACGAAAATCAGCCAATTTCTATATTTTATGCATATTATAACCAAAAACGACTTAAAACCTCAATTTATGCATTTTCATAATACTCTTGAAGAATAAAAACTATAATTCTTATTTTTCAACGGAGGGTGTTACTTCTAAACGAGGTTATCGAAATGAGACGAAATGGACAATTTGTGCTTATTGGAGCCTGAAACGCTCTAAAACCACGATTTGTCAACTTTGGTTGAAACCCTTTGGAATCCCAGCTGTATGCAAGATTCCTCTTAAAACTCGAAGTTTGTGGTAGATAGACTGAAATCAGCCAATTTCTATATTTTATGCATATTTTAACCAAAAACGCAAAAAAAACTCAATTTATGCATTTTCATAATACTCTTGAAGAATGCAACCTATTATTCTTATTTTTCAACGGTTGGTGTAACTTCTAAAGTAGTTATCGAAATGTGACGAAATGGACAAATTGTGCTTATTGGAGCCTAAAACGCTCTAAAACAACGATTTGTCATATTTGGTTAAACCCTTAGGAATCCCAGCCGTATGCAAGATTCCTCTTAAAACTGGAAGTTTGTGGTAGGTAGACTGAAATCAGCCAATTTCTATAATTTATGTTTATTTTAACCAAAAACGACCAAAAAACTCAATTTATGCATTTTCACAATACTCTTAAAGAATAAAAACTATAATTCTTCTTTTTCAACGGAGGGTGTTACTTCTATAGAAGTTATCGAAATGTGACGAAATGGACAAATTGTGCTTATTGGAGCCTGAAACGCTCTAAAACAATGATTTGTCAACTTTGGTTGAAACACTTGAGAATCCCAGCTGTATGCAAGATTCCTCTTAAAACTCGAAGTTTGTGGTAGATAGACTAAAATCAGCCAATTTCTATATTTTATGATATATTTTTACCAAAAACGACCAAAAAACTCGATTTATGCATTTTCATTATACTCTTGAAGAATGCAACCTATAATTCTTATTTTTCAACGGAGGGTGAAAGTCTATAGAAGTTATCGAAATGTGACGAAATGGACAAATTGTGCTTTTTGGAGCCTGAAACGCTCTAAAACAACGATTTGTGCAATTTGGTTGAAACCCTTAGGAATCCCAGCCGTATGCAAGATTCCTCTTAAAACTGGAAGTTTGTGGTAGATAGACTAAAATCAGCCAATTTCTATATTTTATGCATATTTTAACCAAAAACGACGAAAAAACTCAATTTATGCATTTTCATTATACTCTTGAAGAATGCAGCCTATAGTTCTTATTTTTCAACGGAGGGTGTAACTTCTATAGAAGTTATCGAAATGTGACAAAATGGACAAATTGTGCTTATTGGAGCCTGAAACAATCTAAAACAACGATTTGTCAACTTTGGTTGAAACCCTTAGGTATCCCGGCCGTATGCAAGATTCCTCTTAAAACTGGAAGTTTGTGGTAGATAGACTAAAATCAGCCAATTTCTATATTTTATGTTTATTTTAACCAAAAACGACCAAAAAACTCAATTTATGCATTTTCATAATACTCTTAAAGAATAAAAACTATAATTCTTATTTTTCAACGGAAAGTGTAACTTCTATAGAAGTTATCGAAATGTGACGAAATGGACAAATTGTGCTTATTGGAGCCTGAAACGCTCTAAAACAACGATTTGTCAACTTTGGTTGAAACACTTAGGAATCCCAGCTGTATGCAAGATTCCTCTTAAAACTCGAAGTTTGTGGTAGATAGACTGAAATCAGCCAATTTCTATATTTTATGCATATTTTAACCAAAAACGACCAAAAAACTCGATTTATGCATTTTCATAATACTCTTGAAGAATGCAACCTATAATTCTTATTTTTCAACGGAGGGTGTAACTTCTTAAGAAGTTATCGAAATGTAACGAAATTGACAAATTGTGCTTATTGGGGCCTGAAACGCTCTAAAACAACGATTTGTGTCATTTGGTTGAAACCCTTAGGAATCCCAGCCGTATGCAAGATTCCTCTTAAAACTGGAAGTTTGTGGTAGATAGACAAAAATCAGCCAATTTCTATATGTTATGCATATTATAACCAAAAACGACTTAAAACCTCAATTTATGCATTTTCATAATACTCTTGAAGAATAAAAACTATAATTCTTATTTTTCAACGGAGGGTGTAACTTCTAAAGAAGTTATCGAAATGTAACGAAATGGACAAATTGTGCTTATTGGAACCCTGAAACGCTCTATAACAACGATTTGTGCAATTCGGTTGAAACCCTTAGGAATCCCAGCGGTATGCAAGATTCCTCTTAAAACTGGAAGTTTGTGGTAGATAGACTAAAATCAGCCAATTTCTATATTTTATGCATATTTTAACCAAAAACGCCAAAAAAAACTCAAAATATGCATTTTCATAATACTCTTTCAGAATGCACACTAACTTTATTATTTTTCAACGGTTGGTGTAACTTCTAAAGAAGTTATCGAAATGTGACGAAATGGACAAATTGTGCTTATTGGAGCCTGAAACGTTTAAAACAACGATTTGTCAACTTTGGTTAAACCCTTAGGAATCCCAGCCGTATGCAAGATTCCTCTTAAAACTAGAAGTTTGTGGTAGATAGATTAAAATCAACCAATCTCTATAATTTATGTATATTTTAACCAAAAACGACCAAAAAACTCAATTTATGCATTTTCATAATACTCTTGAAGAATAAAAACTATAATTCTTATTTGTCAACGGAGGGTGTAACTTCTAAAGAAGTTATCGAAATGTGACGAAATGGTCAAATTGTGCTTGTTAAAAAGAAACTTTGATTCACTTAAAATATAATACACTCAGTCAGGATTACGATATTTCTTTATTTACTTAAAAAAAAACACAATCATACAGACCCACTAGGCCATAGATAACAACCGACTCCGCGTCGTTACTATTGTTGACCCGCTCAGCGCCTTGGCGATTTCAAATCTTAAATATGTATTTCTAACATTCGGCCATTCTGCAATTATTATCGGCCTCGATAGTGAAAATATTGACGTTACATAGGCAAATGATACATTAACAAATACAAATACAAGTTATTAAGATCATGACATAATGTTCATTTTGTAACATAATCATTTAAATGGGCTGGTGCTCGACGAGTCCTCGGCTGGCGAATTACATTAGGTTCATCTTCTGGTTCCGCTTCCGAAAGAGTCTCGTCTTCATCATCCGAATGGCATTTCCATGACTTCAACTGGGATACGTGCGCAGTTGTGACGTAGAATCTGTTGTTGTCACCGGCTTGCAGTTGCGATACACGATAGGTATCTGCGGGTAAGACGTCAGTAATGATCAATGGACCTCGGAATATGGCCTGCGTCTTCGTCGGTTCCCCTGTTTGGACCGGTGCTCGCTGCATCACCACCACTTCGCCAATGGCGTAGGTCACACCCTTGTGACGACGTTTGTCAAAAGTTGCCTTCATTAAGGGTTGCTGGGCCTCGATGCTAGACTTAACTTCTGCCTGCACCAGGTCTGGTTGCTGCCACTCGTCGTTACCGGCTATGTTCGTAATCGGCCGTAGTGCTCCATCCGTGAATCTAGGTTTATACCCGTGTAGTACTTCAAATGGAGTTCTATTTGTCGTTTTGTTGATGGAATTATTAAGGTCCCTTTCAATTTCCTTTAGTTTTCTATCCCAATCTCGGTGCTGTGGATCTTGCAGTGAGATTGCGATCAGCGGAATCAGCGTTCGGTTCACTCTTTCACACTGACCGTTAGCTCGTGGATGTCGAGCTGCGTTAAGGATATGCACGATACCGTGAGATAGGCAGTACTCTGCAAATTGGTTGGATGTGAAACACGAAGCTCGATCACTTATGATGCGGTCCGGCAATCCCCTGGATGTAGCAAAGTCTGTCATACACTTTAGGACATTCTTCGATGACGTGTCCTTAACTGGGTAAATATGAACATATTTAGTGAGGTTGCATATCAGCACTAATATTTCCTTGTTTTGCTTGGAACTAGTAGGAAAGGGTCCCAAGTGATCAAGATGAATGGTAGAAAAGGGTCTGTTTCCAGGAGGAATAGGGTTCAGGAATCCAGCCTGTCGTCCACCTGGAGCCTTGTGAAGAAGACATTCGAAGCATTGAGAGATGTGATGCTTTGTGTAACGTCTCATCCCTCAATAGTTGTTTTGAATGTTTGCGATCGTTCGATCCAGGCCAAAGTGACCAGCGAGGTCGTGGCACTTGACTACTGTGCTTTTCCTCATTGATGATGGTACAACGAAGAGTTTCTTCTCGCGTTCGTCAGTCGTTTTTATCGTTTTGAAAAGAATCCCATCCTTCAGTTCGATGTCGGAAATCTTGTTCTCGTCGTCCTTGGTTCGTTCTGTTTTCGGTTTTTGAAGAATCTTAAGCATTTCATTTAGTTTGTTATCGGATCGTTGCATTAGAAGAACTTGATCGGTCATCGTTAAGGTAAGTAGAACTTCTAGGCGATCAGCGATTACGTCATCCATTGTGTCACTTGCGGCTTCCACAGGAGCTCGGCTGAGTGCGTCTACGTGTTGCATCCTAATGCCGGGTCGATGGCGTACATCAAAATCGAATTCTTGGACGAGGTCATACGCTCGCGCGATTACTGGATTCATGGTTTTCTGTTCATTTAAATATACAAGAGCCTGGCAGTCAGTCACTACAGTAAAATGAATGCCAAGTAAGAAGGATCGTAACCTTTGCATGCTCCATACTATTGCCATTAACTCAAGACGACTCGAATGGTAGTGTTGCTCCGCAGTGTTAGTACGTTTACTCACACAGTATACGATATGAAGTCTTTTATCATCACCCTCTTGCAACAACATACCAGCCAGGCCTTGGCTGCTTGCGTCGGTGTGTAGTTCTGTCCTAGCATGCGGGTTGTAGAGTGCAAGGACTGGCGTACTTGACAGGGCATCCCTCAGTGATGAAAAAGCAGCGTTTTGTTCTTCCATCCACACAAATGGTTCGTTTGCTCTAGTCAATCTAGTCAATGGTTCTGCCTTTGAGGAATAGTGATCAAGGAATCGTCTAAAAAAACCAGTGAGGCCAAGGAAACGTCTCACTTCATGAGCATTTTGTGGTATCGGGAACTGCTTGATTGCTTCCATCTTTTTCTCTCCTGGCGTGATTTTTCCAGCTGATATTTGGAATCCGAGGTAGTCGATTCTGGTTTTTCCAAATTCGCACTTTGTAATTCGTAAGGTTAATCTAGCTGCCCTCAGCGCGTCAAACACTAATCGAAGTTTTGCTAGCATGTCGGTCCAATCCTTAGCTGGGATGAGAATGTCATCGAGATAACACATTACCACCGTATTCCGTAAGGGCCCTAGAGCACGATTCATAACACGTTGAAATTCTGCTGGTCCGTTAGTTAATCCGAAGATTAAGCGTTCAAACTTGCCGGTCTCGTCGGGAGTTATAAATGCGGTTTTCTCCTTTGAAGCATCATCGAGAGGCAATTGTAAATATCCGTGTGCTAAGTCGAGAACCACGAATATTCTTCCTTCTGTTAAACGTTCCATCTGGTCGTCGATATTCGGGAGAGGAAAACGCTCCTTGATAGTCTGCTGGTTCAATCTGCGATAATCCACCACAAGACGTTGTTCTCCCGTCTTCTTCTTGACAAGAAGTACCGGGCTTGCATAGGGCGATGTAGTTTCTGTCACAATACCTGCCTCCTTCCATTCTTTTACAATTCCGCGTATCGTCTCGCGCTCGGCTGCGTTCGTTTTGTAAGGGCGACTGGCAACTGGTTTACTTCCGGGTTCTTCGACAATCTGCATGGTCGCTAAGTTGGTACACCCCAACTCTTCTAGTGTCAGAGAGAAGCAGTCTCTGTACTCGTTCACCAATTCCAGTAACTCGGTAGCTTGTAGCTGACTGACACTGCAATCGATATTTAGGTCTTCAAGGTCGATAGGACGAAACGGCAGACGCTTGCCCTCGTCGTGCAAAATGTTGTTCGTAGTCGTACAGTTTTCAATAACTCGGCCTCGCGCCACAGAACTATTGTCGGTTAGAGTTATTTCCTTGTCGCTGCTGTTCATAATTGGTACAATCGTTTGACCTCCGATAATAGAAAACACTTGATGAAAATCGCCTTGGTCGCAAACCATGGTAAAGTCTTGCGTTGATTCCGACCGTACTTGTAGAAAGTTCATAGAATTTGCCGGAAGTACAACTTTACTCGCGACTGGTCGTAAATAAACTCGATTTGACAAGTCTACCGTCATGGTCGAGAACGGTTCTTCGGTACGGTAGCCTATTATTAATTGGTCATCAATTCTCGCGTAAGCAATTGTTTGTTGATCCAACCAGGTCCTACCTATTAACATGTCCGTTGGCTGCGCCTGGTCTGGAACAACAAGAACTCCAACTTCTTCGCCGACGATTCCATCTATTTCAACTTTAACAATTGATTGTCCTATCGGCTTCGTGAGGTTGTCTGCGATTCCAAATCCGACAAGCGTTGACGTTGTTGGTTGAATCTTCAACTGGCAGCGGATGGCTGCTGATGCTTGAATGGTACACGTTGAGCTTCCGGGATCAATCAGGGCTTGTAGCTCGTAGTTTTCAATTTTAGCCGTTTTCACATACTTTGAAGGGCTACTTCCTTGGTCGTCCAACGTTATAAGACTTACTGTCTTGGGTTGCTTATTATTACAGTATTTCTTCATGTGGCCTTCCATTCCACATTCGATACATTTTAATGGGCGTCGTGCCTCCATGCAATCTCGTGAAATGTGTCCCATTTTATTGCAATTAAAACACTTTACGTTCGCACCGTTAAAAGAGCTTGGCGTAGCTTTAGTACTTATTTTGGGTTCCGTCTTCATCGCTGAAGCCTCCGTCTTCATGAATGGTCCATCCGTCCGTTTAACGCTGGTCTCCATTAATCGTGGTTGAGCTGGCTGTGGCGCTGCCTTCTCTCGTCGTGGAATTCGTTCAACTCTTTCTTTATGGATTTCTTCGAAATAACGTACATCTTGAAGTAGCTCATCGCCGTTTGCATGATATCGCGCCATCAACATGTCGCACAAGTCACGTGACCATAATCCGATTAAGACTTGCGACTTTGTTTCGTTAAAGTCCAGGTTGACATCGTGACACAGGGCAACCTTTTCGTGGAAATACGCACTTGTGCTTTCACCATGCACTTGTACACGCTGCTGCATCAGCTTCCAGCGTTCCGGTAAGCTTGATCCACCTACAAATGTCGCTCTAAACTGGCTGACGAAATCTGTCCAGTTGTGGAATTTCCTATAGCGATACCAATGTGATGCTGCCCCAACAAGATGGGTACGTGCACTCTCAAGTATGAACGAATCGTTCCATTTGTGGATCTCACCTGTACTTTCCACAGAATGTATCCATGACGATGCTTTCGAACTGGATCCTTCTCCATCAAAACATGGAATGCTCTTATGCAAATCAGGCATGACCCTATATTCGGGTTCTGTAGGCCTTACCGTTAGTGCATTTAGCATAATTGTCATCTGTTCATCCTTTCTTCTGTTTTGTTCAATCATGAGCTGCATCATGGCTTCTACAGTCATCGTACCTTGGTTTATTTCTTCGAATGAATCAGATGTAGGACTAAGCCTGCCGGGAGGTTGTTGAGTTTGACCCTCTTGACTAGCTTGGTACAGTAGTTCGATTCCATTGTCGATCTGTGTGTTATTAACGTTAGACATGATTAATTATAATTAGTAATTCACGTTTGAATTGAACTAATTACAGGCTACGTAAAGTTCGTTTAACTATTACCTCACGCGAACAGAATTGAGATTTAGGTATCACACGTGTTCGTTTCTGTCCCAATTGTTTGTAATTCACGTTTGAATTTACGTAATTGTTCGTATTGTCTTCCTTTAGCTATACAAACATATTTGTATCCTCACGCGCACGCAAGAGGAGAAGATTCACACGTGGTTTTTGCAACGTTTTGCATCTTGACCGACGACTTCGTTTTTCGGCGGATTATTAGTCCATATCCCACTTCTGATGTTAAAAAGAAACTTTGATTCACTTAAAATATAATACACTCAGTCAGGATTACGATATTTCTTTATTTACTTAAAAAAAAACACAATCATACAGACCCACTAGGCCATAGATAACAACCGACTCCGCGTCGTTACTATTGTTGACCCGCTCAGCGCCTTGGCGATTTCAAATCTTAAATATGTATTTCTAACATGCTTATTGGAGCCTGAAACGCTCTAAAACAACGATTTGTCAACTTTGGTTGAAACCCTTAGGAATCCCAGCCGTATGCAAGATTCCTCTTAAAACTCGAAGTTTGTGGTAGATAGACTAAAATCAGCCAATTTCTATAATTTATGTATATTTTAACCAAAAACGACCAAAAAACTCAATTTATGCATTTTCATAATACACTTAAAGAATAAAAACTATAATTCTTATTTTTCAACGGAGGGTGTAACTTCTATAGAAGTTATCGAAATGTGACGAAATGGACAAATTGTGCTTATTGGAGCCTGAAACGCTCTAAAACAACGATTTGTCAACTTTGGTTGAAACACTTAGGAATCCCAGCTGTATGCAAGATTCCTCTTAAAACTCGAAGTTTGTGGTAGATAGACTGAAATCAGCCAATTTCTATATTTTATGCATATTTTAACCAAAAACGACCACAAAACTCGATTTATGCATTTTCATAATACTCTTGAAGAATGCAACCTATAATTCTTATTTTTCAACGGAGGGTGTTACTTCTATAGAAGTTATCGAAATGTGACGAAATGGACAAATTGTGCTTATTGGAGCCTGAAACGCTCTAAAACAACGATTTGTGCAATTTGGTTGAAACCCTTAGGAATCCCAGCCGTATGCAAGATTCCTCTTAAAACTCGAAGTTTGTGGTAGATAGACTAAAATCAGCCAATTTCTATATTTTATGCATATTTTAACCAAAACCGACCAAAAACCTCAATTTATGCATTTTCATAATACTCTTGAAGAATAAAAACTATAATTCTTATTTTTCAACGGAGGGTGTAACTTCTATAGAAGTTATCGAAATGTGACAAAATGGACAAATTGTGCTTCTTAAACAACGATTTGTGCAATTTGGTTGAAACCCTTAGGAATCCCAGACGTATGCAAGATTCCTCTTAAAACTGGAAGTTTGTGGTAGATAGACTAAAATCAGCCAATTTCTATATTTTATGCATATTTAAACCAAAAACGCCAAAAAAACTCAATAAATGCATTTTCATAATACTCTTTCAGAATGCACACTAACATTATTATTTTTCAACGGTTGGTGTAACTTCTAAAGTAGTTATCGAAAGGTGACGAAATGGACAAATTGTGCTTACTGGAGCCTGAAACGCTCTAAAACAACGATTTGTCAACTTTTGTTGAAACCCTTAGGAATCCCAGCCGTATGCAAGATTCCTCTTAAAACTGGAAGTTTGTGGTAGATAGACTGAAATCAGCCAATTTCTATTTTTTATGCAAATTTTAACAAAAAACGACAAAAAAACTCAATTTATGCATTTTCATTATACTCTTGAAGAATGCAGCCTATAATTCTTATTTTTCAACGGAGGGTGTAACTTCTATAGAAAATATCGAAATGTGACAAAATGGACAAATTGTGCTTATTGGAGCCTGAAACGCT